>JALPQI010000559.1:0-28594 GCA_025490895.1 Thaumatotibia leucotreta
CTACCCTTGTGTGCTGCCGGAAATTCTGCGGAATTGAGACACAAATTTTGAGAACAAGCTGTATTAAAATATACCTTCGTTTTAAAGTCGGCCAATAAATCGCACCAAGGAAAATTAAATTATTTCCTTCAATTTTAATAGCTCAATGACGAATTCCAGGATATCAAATAATTTATAAACGGTTAATTATAATTACTGGAGGAATTACCCGATGTCAGGGATTATTGTATATTATAATTATTTTATAGCTGATTATTTTGTTCTGGGAACACAGTTATCGAAACTGGTTACTAGGCAGGAATTGTATGAAATTATTTTGCTCTTTATTATTGGAAGGAAATATTGCATTATTATAGAATAATTTACTGCTAGGAATTTACAGTTTCACATAGATTTTTTTTTTGTATTTTTATTATATAACATTCTACTTTGTTTTTTTTTTTTTTTTTTTATACCACGTCGGTGGCAAACAAGCATACGGACCGCCTGATGGAAAGCAGTCACCGTAGCCTATGGGCGCCTGCAACCTCAGGGTGTCACATGCGCGTTGCCGACCCAATAAAAATAACGTTGGCACAACAAAGTGGCTCCACTCCACCTGATCGTAAGTAAAAAGTAGAGCCCAAATCGCGGCGGCAACGAACAGGAGACAATCAGTAACCTGTTAGTTGCCACCGCCTTGCTGGCCCGCTAGATGCTGGTAAATACACCGGCTGACCCCGAAACACGGCAAACACGAAGGTAAGTCATTTCACGGGCGTTTACACCGAATGTACGGTGGTAGCCAACCAGGTGGGTACTAGTAAAAATACCCTACCACCGGCTGAGAAGCAGGCTACTCAGTATTTCCCTTAGTCGACTCCTACGACACCCACGGGAAGAGAGGGGCGGTGATTTTTGTATTCTTACTCCGTCACCGCACGGACAAAAACGTTGTTTGTTTGCTGATATTACAGAAAACAGACACCATAAGACGCACATTATCAATTTATTTCGGCCCACTACTGGACGCAGGCCTTTCCTAATAGTTCCATGCATATGGAAGAATTAGAAGATAGTGTTCATAATTGTCATGCTGCTCAAGCGAGTTAAATAAATAAATAAACAAATATTTTTTGGACATCCTTACACATATCGACCTAGTCCCACGGTAAGCTCAATTAAGGCTTGTGATGTACCAGGCAACGATATATATAATAGATAGATTAATAATTTCATATAGATACTTAAATACATAGACAGCCATGACCAAGGAACAAACATTTGTGATAAATAAATACACAAAATATGCCCTCGCCGGGATTCGAACCCGGAACCTCCAGCTTCGTAGGCAGGGTCACTACCAACTAGGCTACAGAGGCTGACAAAGTAGTAGGGATGGCGTTGGCGATCAAAGTAGTGTGACCACTATGATGACGCTACTAGTCTTTGATACATGAATGGTTATTGCGACGAGTAACACCATAATTATGATTCAAAATAAATTAACCATTTTTTTATCAATAACAGTAATCAGATACGTCATTCTTATTAACCACGTCACAAACTTATCAGACTGTATCGATTTTCCTGTATAGCAAATGATCGACCAATTTATGTACCTACATGGAAGAGTAATGTAAAAATAAACTGTTAGTTTTAAGGAATTATTGCGATACCCTACCAGGGTCCATGTATTGTATTGCTATATGTACTACACATTGGATGCAAATAAAGATATATATATATATATATATCTCTCTCTCTCTCTCTCTCTCTCTAATAAAAACAGTAAAGATCTTTATCATAATTTATAACTGTAATCTAACTGAATCCTAGAATATATCTGAATAAAGAATTTAATTTTATTATTATAAAAGTGCCGTGTGATGACGGCAGTAAGAATACATTAGTGTACACCCCAAATCTTGGGTGTCGTAAGAATCGACTAAGCCAAAGTCAAAGTCAAACTATTCTTTATTCAAGTAAACTTATTAATAAGCATTTTTGAATCGTCTGACACAATAACAAGAAAAAAAATCTACTACCGGTTCTGACCCTACACCACTGTCCTGAGAAGAACTAGTAAGAAACTCAAAGGGACTTGTTTTTTCAAAACAGTATAATATTACATCTTATGAAAATAACATGCATTATAGACATGCCAAAACTAAGACACAAAGTTTCTGTACACACATCACATCATCAGCCTATGATAGTCCACTGCTGGACGTTAGGCCTCTCCTATTACCTATGCGTATAGACGCATTAGGAGGTAAATGCCCATATAATCGCCACGCTGGGCAAGCGGATTGGCGATCGTAGTAATGTGTTCGCTCTGATGACGCTGCTGCCCATCATCAATCTTTTATCAAATAATGGTCAGTGACACTTCAATCCCTTAGTTGACTCTTACGACACCCGCAGGAGGAGTTGGGGCGGTGACAAATGTATTCTTACTGCCGTCACCACACGGCTAATTCTTCTATACGCAAGTAAGTAAGTAAGTATTAAAACTAGTGCTAAATGCGTGCCTGTTTTTTTACCGATTTAATGATACAAATTTATATTATTAATTTTAAACTTTCGTGAGACATTTTTAGAATTATAACTAACGTGAGACTATTTTATTACTATCTATAATCTTAATTTTTTGAGAAATCTCCTTAAATTAATTATGATTTTTATGGTAAAGAAGGTTAAAGGTATACGAATGACACTGTGGCGTCCATAAGCGAAGTCCGCTTACCATAGCCCGATTGCTTGTTACCACAAAATCATATACACCATACAAGTTTGGGAACCACTCAGGTCAACGACCTGCATTTTTTCGCTAGCTACACATTACGTGACGGAATCTTGTCGTTCCGACACCCTCACACATGGGTAGATTCTAATGGGAGTGAGTGAGGCAAAATCGCAGATTCGTTTCAAATATGAGGGTCCTTGACATGAGAATCTAATTGGTGTTACATGTCATCGTCATCATCATCAGCCTATGATAGTCCACTGCTGGACGTAGGCCTCTCCTATTAACTATGCGTATAGACGCATTAGGAGGTAAATGCCCATAATCGCCACGCTGGGCAAGCGGATTGGCGATCGCAGTAATGTGTCCACTATGATGACGCTGCTGTCCATCATCAATCTTCTATCAAATAATGGTCAGTGACACTTCAATCCCTTAGTCGACTCTTACGACACCCGAGGAGTTGGGGTGGTGACATATGTATTCTTACTGCCGTCACCGCACGGCTCTGTGTTACATGTAATTGAGCATTTTTATGAGTTTTATTATGAGTATAAACAGCCGAAGATCGAAAACGGTGGCGTGAAATTGGGGAGGCATGTCCAGCAGTGGACTGCGATAGGCTGATGATGATGCGTTTTATGACATAGGAGGTAAATAGGCAGACGTATCGCTGATAGTAAGCGGTTACCGTAGCATATCACAAGTGCATTTTTATGACGTAGGAGGTAAAGATTAGGGGCTTATGGATAGGATCCGGAAAACCACGCTGCGCTCTGACCCCCTTATTCATAAACGTCTGCTAACATTATGTAGCCCACGGACGCGGCACTAGGGTGACATTAATAGGTACGCCCTTTTTTGGAACTGTATTTTGGCAATATAATTTTCCTATTTTTATTATTTTCAAGTTTTTTTAAATACAGCTGACCGTCTATACAAGGTGGTTCTTGAGTCATGAGCAGGAGTGAACAGGGTACTAGGGATGGTCATGCTGAGCAACTTTCACTACTGTGATAACCAAAAAATCACCAAAAAAATCTCTTAACTATGAGTTAACTGATCCTTAATTGATGGTTAAGTATCGATTAACTCATAATTAAGAGATTTTATATGCAATTTCTCGATTGTCTCCAAAGTGAAATTTGCTCAGTGTGACTGTCCCTAGCACCCTGTTTACACCTGCTCATGACTCAAGAATCACCCTGTATATGTTAAGAACAACTATTCCTATTGTAACCAAAAACAATCTATTAACGTTTTATGTCGATGACTGGTTGAATATCTATAGATACCAGAATAGACACCCCATTTGGATTTGACAGCTGTTCTAAATTTAAAACTGCTAAATTCTGATAATTGGTACCTAATGCTGGCCATTGTCTATTGTTTCTGAACGCATTTTAGAGCACTAATGAAATTTGTGTAGATACATAATAAGAAAAATTTGTAGTAAATTAGAAAAAAAACTTTGTAAAATGACAAGCTGCAGAGCCGATTATAGGGTAAATTGCTACTAACTGGCCACTCTCTAGTAACTGAATACCTTATATAAAAAGGAACTCTATATGCTTATGGTTAGAATTAATTTTAAAACAATGTGTCATGTCTGTTTAAAAATGAATTCTAATTTTAAGTATATAGAGTTCCTTTTTATAAAAAGTGGCCAATTACTGGAGGGTGGCGAGTTACTAGCATTTTACCTTTGAACGTTTTCATACAATGTGATGAAAAGTGACATAGTAAAATTCTGTAAAAAACGGCAAAAAGCCAACGACACGAGGTGTTCCCAGGCGGTCACCCATCCAAGTACTGAACCTCGCCCGACGTTGCTTAACTTCGGTGATCGGACGAGAACCGGTGTATTCAACGTGGTATGGACGTTGGCGACAGCATTTACCAATAATCTGATAACAATGTCAGATTATGACGTCGTTTATTGGTATTAAAGTAAGGTCGTCTATTATTAGCAGAGATCGGGCAAATGTGCGTCATTGCTCGCAATAATATGGACAAGTTGATTGAAAAATTAATCATTTTCAGAAAATTACCTATTTGACACCGGTAACTATGAAAACCTTTTTAAATAGTCACTTCAAAGCTTCGAAATAAAATTTCAAGAAATTATTCGTTTAATTATTCATTTAGTCAAATTTTGAGTGACATCCATATTATTGCGAAAAATGACGCACATTTGTCCGATCTCTGATTATTAGCGAAATCACCAGAATTGCGGTCAATACACGCATCTAAATAAAGTACTAATTTCAAAAAAATATAGTGTATGAACGAATGACTTAATGTGACTTCCGTCAAAATATTGAAGCAAATCCCTTGAACAAAATTTTTGGTCAATCTTGCAGTCGCAATTAGATTTGCTATGAGTATAGGTCATTTCACAAGAGTTTGAGGTGCATTCACTTCACAGTATCCAAATGAAGTATCCGTTGCAAAAAATGTAGTGAATGAATGAATGACTTGCGGCAAAATATTGAAGCAAATCCCTTGAACAAGCTTTTTGGTCAATCTTACAGTTGCAATTGGGTTTCCTGTCATTACGATAAAAGAACACTAATTTCAAATTCCCGTATGTTTACATACATGTTGATACGAAAAAGGAACACTGGGTTGGTGACAAATGTATTCCTACTGTTGTTGTCGTTGTTGTTGTGTTCTGGCCATTTTTTCCGCAACTCGACATCAAACGTGTTTATTTTGCGTGGTCCCAACGCTGGCCCAGTACTTGTTGGGGACTTCACATACACACTTAAATTTCTTCGCAAATGTTTGCAGGTGTTTCTCACGATGTTTTCCTTCACCGTGACTTGTGAATAAATATCAACTGATATTTCGTACATAAGTTTTTTGAAAAACTCATTGGTACGAGCCGGGAATCGAACCCACGACGGCTGTGTAGCAGCCGTGCGTTTTACCGCTAGGCCACAAGCGTTTTGTATTTCTTACTGTAGTAGGTATGTCATGAAAGTTTAAATTCAAATATGTAGATGAAATATGTATAAAAGAAAGTTAATGTTAGTGATACATTTTTGTTTTAATAGTAAGTTTTAAGAAACTTATAATAATTTATAACTCTCACCTGCATATATGCACTTTACCGACCCTCGTCCACCACTTTCTTTCTCCAACTAAACACACAAACAAACAAAACTTAATTAAATTCATAATTAATCTACTTTCTTCTAACACTAAACCGCATTCCTAATTATCGTGCCTAATGTTGTTTTCAATTATACAAAGCCAATGTTGTAAACTCCAATAATATCGACACAAATGAACCACCAATAATATGCAAACACGACCTTATTCATTTAACACTAAGGTCCTGTATACATATTTATGCAGCGCTGTTTGTATCGATATTAACAGACGTGTCCGTACAATTTGTCACTAATCTTGATTAATCACTTATTAGGTGTTAACTTATTAAAATTTGTGATTTACGTTACAAAATGCATTCTTCTAATTCTTTAGGAATAACTGCAGGTACTGCATTGTTTTAGCTTATTAACGGTAATTTTTAATTACTCGTTGTATAATAAGGGCCAGCAATCTAGTGGCACTAGCATGCCTAGCGAAGATACCTAGTATGTATAACCGTTGATTTTAGTGCTATGACCCGTTTTAATTATACTTGTAAATATTAAAAATGTAATAAACCTAATAATTAAATAAGATTTTAGTTTTTCCAACGTTGTTTTTGTTATGAACTGTTATTATTATTTTTTCTCTGAGGAAATGTTGCCAGCGTCCTGGGTATCATGCCGCAGGGGCCTGTTTTAGATTTATTTTAGATTTTATTTAGTTTTATTTTAGATTTTATCTAATTTTAGTTTAGTTATACTTTTTAAATGTAATTTTGTATGTACCTACTTGTAGTTTGCTTATAAATAAAATTTAATTATACATTTTTAAATAAATTGAAAATAAATATACTTACATTCGAAAAAAAAATTATATCGATCTAAGATTACTACCTACGTGTTTAAGAAAGTGTCTAAAACGTCATTTTATTGAATTATTCCTCAGTAAGTAAGTAACAGTTAATACTGGTCTCATGATAGTCATGATATCACTTCATCAGCTTATCTCAGTTCACTGCTGGGCACAGGCCTGTCCACAATGTACACGTTGCAGAAAATTCCCAAAATTGCGGGAATACACTCGGAAATTTCCGAGAATTTTCGTGAGAATTTAAGGGTAAGTTTCATTGAGAATGTTTCCATGAGAACTTATAAAATGTGTTATAGAAAATTATTTTAAATCGTAAATAAGTAAACAAGGCAGTAAATATAACTCATTAACTTTACTAGTACCGGTCTTGGCTTGATAAGATTATTTATTAAACCTAACTAATCTACTTAACTAACCTATATCTAAGATTGGCCCTTGTGGCATTGTACCGAGGATGCTAGCGGCATTTCCTCGCTGTATCGCAATACTGATGCGTTGTGCGAGGAAACCGCCAGCTCTTCGGTCTTTAGTTACATCAACCAGACGTTTCGCGATCTCAGCAAACAATTTGGGGCCCCATGAACCTAAAGTTTCTTCTTATTAAATTGAGATTCCCGAGAACATTCTCTATACGAAACTTCTCGGTACAATGCTACCTGTGGGTGTGTACGCAATAAGAGGTAAATGTCCATAATCGCCACGCTGGGCAAGCGGATTGGCGATCGCAGTACTGCGTCCACTATGATGACGCTGCTGCCCATCATCAATTTTCGATCAACGAATGATCAGTGACACTTCAATCCCTTAGTCGACTCTTACGACACCCATCAAGAGTTGAGGTAATGACAAATGTATTCTCACTGCCACCTCACGGCTACCTAATGATATAATTAAAATTAATACAGTTAGCAATTATAACAGTTTTAAATTGCTTATAATAATCCATACCGTTAATCGGAAATTGGTCTAGTTAGTGGAATATTAAACCAGTATGGCGTTTCGGTGAATCGCGAGGTGACAAACATTTTAATAGTTGTTAAATGTGTAACATTTGTCGCAATTAGGGTAAAAGTAACGGAAATGTATTATTGCTAAATTTATTGAGAATGTTCTCGGATTTTTTTAAATAAAACATCTTATGTCAGGAATGCAGATTAGAAGAGCTTTTTTTTTTGACGGAGTGGTAATACCTTTACGCACCGTCCCCCCAAAATACGGGAAGATGGGGGGTGTGTGGGGCTCGCATTCCCGGGCCCTTCTCGTAGCGAGAAGGGGGGGAGATGCCCTACCCACTAATTCCACTCCGGCGTTCGATCCTCGTTGCCGTTAACGAGGATGCCATGGGGTCGCGAAGCATTTCACCATGACACCCTCCGAGAGCTTTAATACCTTACTTATATTACTAGTTTTCAAAACTGTACCATTGATATACCTAGGCACATAAATTAAATCGCACTAATCTAAATAACCTAACCTATATCTAAGAAAATAAGATACAAGAACTGAAGTGGCAGTGGGCGGCCACATTGCGCGTAGAACCGATGGCTGTTGGGGTGGAAAGGTTTTGTATTGTGAAAACACAAATCAAATTATTGATTAACTAAATATTTTGATTTGTGCTTTTATTTTTCCCCAGTAGTCACACTACTTAATACTATATAAATTATAATATAAATATTGGATGTCATATACCAAAGAAAAAACGACCAAGATCACCAACGCCCGGTCCGAGTGGCCGAGGGGTGCAGGCATCAGCCGCGAAAGCTGAGCACGTGGGTTCGATCCCCACCTCGGTTAGGTGATCTTGGTCGTTTTTTCTTTGGTATATGACTTCCAATATTTATAATTTATAAGGATCATCATCATCATCAGCCTATGTTAGTCCACTGCTGGACGTAGGCCTCTCCTATTAACTATGCGTATAGACACATTAGGAGGTAAATGCCCATAATCGCCACGCTGGGCAAGCGGATTGGCGATCGCAGTAGTGTGTCCACTATGATGACGCTGCTGCCCATCATCAATCTTGTAAAATGGTCAGTGACACTTCAATCCCTATCAATTAATAAGGATAGTTGAGTTTAATAGGCTACTTGACTCATATCAAATTTAGTGCAAAAAAAGATTATTTTCTGTAGTATTTATTGAAAAGATCAATATTTTTCGATTACGGTGTATTAAAAGTGTTTGATGGGTACATATTTTTTTATTGAAAAATTTGTTTTATTTTTTTTTATTTCGTACTCTGAAAACGGTGTCCGCCATGATGTGACGTCATAGGATCTTAAACTAACTTCATGTCGAATCGAATACGAGTGAAATTCGCCATGAACATATAGGCATGTAGCTTTGCTGTGACATTGACATAACATAAGTGACATGTCAAATGTTTGTTTTCTTTAATCTAAGCATTAACATGGCTAGAGTATCGTTTTCGCGCGGTAACGAAAGTTTAAATTTTAAGTTATAATATAATTTAGCGGTTTTCTAGGTCGTGAAAAAATATATTTATATTTTTTTTCCGTTAATCAGATATTGATTAATAATATAAGACAAACTTTAAAAATGGGTCAAGTAGCCTATTGTTTTTACTGGTATCATAATAGTGGACACACTACTGCGATCGCCAACCCGCTTGCCCAGCGTGGCGATTAAAGGCATTCTCCTAATGCGTCCGTATAGGTAATAGGAGAGGTCTTTGTCCAGCAGTGGACTAACATAGGCTGATGGTGTGGTGTTGTGTATGAAGCCGGTCGGTCAGATAGTATACAGGGCGTCCCATGACTTTGGGACATGAAAGGAAAGTACCTTAAATATTCTAGAGAAGATATTTTGCTGAAAGAAGACTTTATGTTATTTTATAAGACAAAAAAAACTGCATTCAAAGTTTTTCAAAAAAATACTTGTTTCACCCGGAAATCGAACCAACTACAATTTTTTTTTCGAATTTTTAACCAAAAATTTTTACCTATATCTCTGTATAGTTGTGTTATTACAATATGTTTGGTGTCCAATAAAGTGATTTACTACTACTATTACAACATTTTTAGTTATTCTTTTAGCTTTAAATACTATGATCCTTAAGAAACAAAAATATTTTTTCGTATTAAAGTAGGATAGAAATCAAATATTTTTAGGATGTAGTATTATTTAATTTTCATAATAATATAAAGTCTTCTTTCAGCGAAATATCCTATCTACGATATTTAAGGTACTTTCCCTTCATGTCCCATAATATTGGGACTCCCAGTATAGTATAACTCTTTCTCGACGACCGGCCGCCGCCCTCTTTCATTGAGGAAAATCCTCCGGCCGACTATTGCTCCATCGCTTGTTTACTGTCTGACTCACCGGCCATTCATGCGAGCGAAAATCCGTGACGACACGACATTCGCAACTGAAACGATCGAGAAGTTTCGAAAGTTGCGAAATTTTTGTAGAGAATGTTCTCGGGAACTTTTCAACCGAACAAAAAAGAGGTCGACTGTATTTTTTAATTTTCCTTACTTCAGAACTTTCGAGTGGGTGCGATTTTGATGATTATTTTTTTATTTGAAAGCTGATGCTTCCTGATTGGTCTCTTTTTAATTTGATCTAGTTCTGACAATGGCATCTATGAGAAAACCATATATAAGTCTTAAATTTGCATTAAGCATGTACACGACGTGCCGTGTGGTGACGGCAGTAAGAATACATTTGTCACCACCCCAACTCCTCCTGTGGGTGTCGTAAGAGTCGACTAAGGGATTGAAATGTCACTGACCTTTCTACAAGATTGATGATGGGCAGCAGCGTTATCATAGTGGGCACATTACTGCGATCGCCAATCCGCTTGCCCAGCGTGGCGATTATGGGCATTTACCTCCTAATGCGTCTATACGCATAGTTAATAGGAGAGGCCTACGTCCAGCAGTGGACTAACATAGGCTGATGATGATGATGATGATGTTCACCACAAATGGACTAATAAGTCAATACTCGTATAGGTGGATTTACACCTAACGAGCGAATGCTCATTCTAACCCCCACTCTACGAAATCAACGAATTTCGACGAATCACGTTTTGTGTAACGAACGAATTTCGTAGAGTGGGGGATAGAATGAGCATTCGCTCGTTTGGTATAAATCCACCTTAACAAAGAGACTCGTATTGACCTTCAACAGCCTCCCCTCAACACCGTCCCCAAGATCCGGCCACAGCTGCAGTAGCGGAAACGCGGGAGCAGCCACACATACTCCAGGAGGAGTATCGTTTGTATATTCAGTTCAGACATATAGGTGCCGCTGCAGTTGCTGCACTCGAACACCACTCAGCATAATGCTAGGACAGATATTATATGCCACAGCGCTGGTCTTCCGTGGAGCCTATGTAGCGGGCGAGCATACTGCGCGGAGTTCCGTTTGTTTTTTTATTTAATTTTTTTCCACCCGTTACCACCCATCTGAGACCAGTGGTAACAGCTGGGATTTTTTCCCACCTGTAACAACTGGGAATTAAAATTCCTGGGATTTCTTTTACCGAGTATTTACCAACAAATATTTTAATGGTAACAAGTGGGAAAAGTATTCCCAGTAGTTTACCAGCAAGTACTCTAGTGGTGGAAAAAAAACCCACTTGTTGATATCAAATGGGTAACAGGTGGAAATAACATAACTCACCTAAACGCTAACGCAGCCTTTACTTGCCATCGCCAACTCCTGGATCTCATGGTACAGTCAACAAAAAATGTGGTCTACTACTTTTTGACTTTATTACCACTGAATAGAGTTGTAAAGTGTAAACATGTTTTGTCGACTGTACTGTGCATTAGTTGACGTCGGTGTTTGACTCATACCTCCGTAAAGAATTTAGAATATCTACTAAATTCCTACGCGAAAACATCATAACTACATTCGAAAGCCCACTCAATTTTCAACCTTAACTTCAGCCACTAAACCCAAAAATCGATGACGAGTTCGTGTAGTTACGACGGAGTGAAGTAGGTCGATTGTCATGAATGAAGTTTTCGCAATCGCCAGATGGAGTAAACACGATCACCTGAGGTGTCGCAACTGCCCCACTGACACAGAGAAATGTTTTCCTAACAGGCACTACTGCGTCTACTATACAAGGGTGCTTCGACAAGTTGCCAATCGCTAACGCTTAATCGTCAATCGTAAACGCAAAGCAGCTTCCTGTCTTTGTCACATTAAACTTAATTCTCCACATTTTTGTATATGACCAGAACACAGATGTCATATATACCATAGATCAAGCAAACGTATCTACTTAGCGTGTCAAATGAACTCGGTAAAATCTACTGAGTTGTCAGTCTTTAATCGCAGCTTGCAGCTTTCGGGCGTCAAATTTTGTAAGTTGAAGTGAACAAAAACATTAATAATGCCTCCTAAAGTAATATTAATTGCAACAACACAAAAAAATATGAATACTCAAGGGCCTGAGACATATTTAAAATCATAGGGAAGTTACAACTTCACTACAAAATCTGACACGCTCGGCCGCCATACAAATGAATGAACTTGTTTCTTCTATCCAAATCTAATTCTGTGGACCAGAAGCTTCACGCGGGGGCTACCTCATAAATAAGTACTACTTCCTGGGCATCCTTAACTTTCGAACATGTTCGCAACATACCTGTCAAACTAAATAAGAAATACCCAGCTACACTTGCTACTGCCCTGCGCGCTAAATACGCAATGTAATTGTACGCATACGTTGCGTATGCGCCGTGAGTCAGCCCATTCATGTCAACACGTAGTATTTGTAGTATTTAGGACCTTGTACTAATCTGTGACAATGACAACCCTGTGCGTAGTCAAGATGCCAATATTGCCAATTGCCAACACTGAGTGACTGAGTGTACATCAGTATTGCGATAAAGTTTTTTTGAAAAATATATGTCATTATTAGTCGACTTCAAAAAAAGGAGGAGTTTCTGAATTGGAATGTTTTTTTTGCGTGTACGAATATGTTACTCGATCTGTTATCTCTGAGAATTGTGAACCGATTTTTTTTCGCGTTTTCAAGGTGGTTGGGGGTCTTTCGACCCCTTACACAGTATGGTTAGTTATGAGCTAAGCTAATTGCCGCAGTGAAGGTGTTAATCGAACCCCCAGGACCATCTGGCACCAAATCGCGGTCTGATGATGGGATCTTGGAGAAATCGGTTGATGTCGGTTTTCGAGATTGGTCCATTTGCCAAGCATGATTTAAAGTTTTAATATGTATTAGTGACATGACTTAAGACGTGGTATTTAGGTAATTTCACCAGTGTTAAGGTGAATGATTACGCACACATCCAAATGAAGTAGTAATTGCAAAAATTGTATAGGATGAATGAATTACTATATATATGTGACTTGAGTAAAATATTGAAGCAATTCCCTGGAACAAACTATTTGGTCAAACTTACAGTTGCTCTTGGGTTTGCTATCATTGCGAAAAAGAACACTAGTTTCAAATTCCCCGTGTGTTTATATGACATATTATTATTTGTGTCTCAACTCTCGTGGAACTATATATACCATGTTTCTTTTATATTCATCACCCGATATTATGTAGAAATAAGGGTTTTTTGTACCTTATCGAACCGGGTTACTCACGTATTTAAGTCGATGATTGCTCGACATGTTTCGACTCATTAAGAGGATCCTCGTCCGGAGCACCCTCGGCCAAAGCCCGACGCGTACTCATCGACTTGGATACGTGAGTAACCCGGTTCGATAATATTTTAATATGTTTGACTCTCACGTTAGTTAGTTATTCTAAAATTGTTGTAGGTACCTTTTTGTAAAAACGTCCCTCTCACCGTCATCTACGTACAGTCGAGTGCATTATTATATAGACACATTTGTAAGGGATCAGTATGGAAAAGTGTATATATATTAATGCCCTTGACTGTACTACAAGTACGAAGTACGAACGAGATGCATAAGAAAATCAGTTAAACCGACGCTAACGTTCAATCTCGGTAGCATAGAACTGTTTCTAAACACACAAGTTTCACACATCGATTCTCGTTATTTTTATAGCCGGACAAACAGACGGACTTTCGCTTCCAACTTTCTACGTGCACAGGCTTGCTGGACAATGGAATTGCATCCTTTGTTGCACTATGTAAAGTGCACATAATATATACTACATGAAGTCCAGTCCTATATAATAGGTAGAAATATATAAATAAACAGATTTTGTGGGGCAATCTTACACACAGATAAGAGCATAAATATGTATACCTACCTACACTTGGAGGCCTCATGTCATTGAAATAAGGAAAAATAAATTATATACAGGGTGTAAGTCTAATACGGGCGAAGCTCTTAACGGGTGTTAGTTTACGACATAATAAGTACAAGTACATTCAAATAACTTTTACTTAAAATTAGAGCAATAAAATTTTCCATACAAAATAATTCGGCGCGCAATGTAGAGCAACATACGCGAGTTAAACACTCGTTGACAGCTAATTTCAAAAGCAGATGACATAACTGTCATATCAAAAATAACAAATGTTCGTACCTACATTGCTGCTCCGATAATCTTAAAAAAATTCTGTGGGGTCGTAATTAAGAGTAACTTTAAAAAAAAACTTTGTAATCCATGATGACACTAATGAATCCCATGCCTGGTTTAATTGATCACCCGTATTAGATTTACACACTGTATATTTGGCCGTTGACCAAAGCGATTTTCAAAAATGTTGGGACACAGAGAAGCCCCCCTTGAATGTTTTTAGAAGTTTTGAAATATTGATTTCAAAACTAGAATACCTATTTTTGAATACCTAGAGTACCTACTTACTACTAGGTTTTACTTACTACTTCTGAAAATAAGCAACTAATTTTTTAGGGTTTCGTAGTAATCAAGAAACCCTTATAGTTTCGGCATGTCTTGTCTATCCGCAGCATAGCTCAGTAGCCGTTAGTACTAGGAATTTTGAATTTAGTACAGGTATACATATTAATCACGCCGACAAACTGATGGAATAAAATATAGAAAAAAAAATTGTCTGACTAATTCGGTAATAAGAAATATTCTATGGGCGACCAACCCTTCACGTGTAGGTACTTTTTTTATATGTCACCTTTCACTACTGATAAGTTAGTTTGCCGGACTATAGTTTTCCCACGCATAATCACACTTGCCAAAAGTACGCGCAGCCTGTATGGTAGTAACAAAAAATTTAAAACGTGTGGTTATTTTGGAACTTCTTTTTATCCTACAATTGAAAAGCGAAAAGTGCTTGCTTTTTGTTTTATTAGGTAAAAAAAAATCAAAAGTGGCAAAAAAGGCGACGTAAAAAACTCAAAAATAAAAAGAAACTCTTATCTAGGAAACCAGATGATTACAATCACAAAACTGTTATTTTCGAACCCAACCGTCCATCGAACTTTCAAATGTTCGAATGAAATTCAAATTTGGAACGTTCGGAAATCGCAAGAGGTATCTGTTAATCGCGGGGTCGTTGACCGGAGAAATGCGGGTCGGTCACCTTTCACCCAATTTGCTTGAGGAAAAAAAATGGAGGTCGATTGAGTTTCTGTAGCTGATTGAGATGAAATGTAGTCTGACAAGTGATTTCATTCGGGATGGTAAAAATTAAAAAACTTCAGACGCAAAGGTTTGGCGAAAACTATAATCTATAATATATATAAACTATAAATGCTATACAGTGATAAAATTTGGTAAGAATATGTGTTGTATAGACCGCTACAAAATTATGATACTATATTGTAAAAAAAAAAATTAGGGTTGGGGTTACGTATGTAACTGAGGGATAGAATTTTTTTTTTAGATGTAGGTATATATTATAAGCGTGTGAGGTATGAACAGAAAGGTCTTTGAAAATGATATGGATGAATGGTTTATATATCACATTTTTATTTAAGCGAACCGTTTTCGAGATATCAGCTGTCAAAGTCTGAAAATGTGTCCCCCCCCTCTATTTTTTAAACTACGTGGTATACGATTCTAAAAAAAATATGTTATGCATATTAATAAACTCTATCAACGATTTTTGGTTTGATTAAATAATCTCTTATAGTTTTTGAGATAGGTTGATTTAACTGTTTTTTTTTTAATGATAATGGTACTGAACCCGTGGCGCGCGAGTCCGACTCACACTTGGCCGGTTTTTTACTCGCTAGTGCGAGCAGTGGCTCATTGGCCAAAAAACGTCGTACGAGACACGTGAAAAGACAAAATTTTCGAAATTTTGTTTTTCGCACTTGAATCGTAATGTGCTGTTATTGCATTGATTCGATACTGTTGCAATGTCGTCACACAACAAGTTACCCACATCTTGCTATTTGTAAGCAGCTCATTTAACTATGAAATGAGCGTAATCACTTTTTTCCCCGTTGATATATGTGTGTGGCTTTGTTTTTTTCCATTCGCTCCCGTCGCGGCGAAAGAGCTTAAGACAGAAAGTTTTTTTTTTAATTTTCACCTTAAAGGGAAGGAGTTAGAGTGGGGTTTGAGGTGGTTTGAGAGTGGTTTGTATGCGGTATGTGGGTGGTTGTATAGTGTGCCATGCGGATGTTTCTTACTCGGTGTCGTGAGTCCGCAACGCATCAATACGTGGGATTGCTGCCACTGAAAGATATGATAAACGAAGAATTAGAATATTTACAATTTGTCAGCCTCCGTAGCCTAGTTGGTAGTGACCCTGCCTACGAAGCTGGAGGTTCCGAGTTCGAATCCCGGCGAGGGCATTGTTTGTGTATTTATTTATCACAAATATTTGTTCCTTGGTCACGGCTCACAGAGATTGACACAAAAATATCATAAAACAAAATTGTGGAAGGAGATTATAATATATTGCATTCCAATCTAGGAATTATCCTTTTCAATAGCTTTATTTCATGAATAACAGTCGGCCAAGAGCATGTCGGGCCATGCTCAGTGTAGGTTTCCGTAGTTATTCAAAAACGATAATGTTCGAAATAGTTTAAGGTTTTTATAGAATTTTATAAGCCTACGAATCATGAGTTTTTACAAATTTATGGACCCATTGATCAAAAGTATACGATAAGCTAAAAGTTACAATATGTATTAAAAATACCTACACACATATTATTGGAACGAAAAATCACGTGACCATAATGAATAGATATCATCACGTAACTTTTCTTTCGAATTGCATGTTTTTTCTTATTTAGAATAGGTAGACGTTTGACCACAATAATATCTGCTGGTAAGTGATGATGTAGTCTACGGTGGAGCAAACTTACATGAGATACCTATTCACATAGAACATAAATTAACTAAGCAAAATAAATTCTATACTAGAAGTGTTAAAGATTGTAAATTAATTCAACCTAAAGTAAAAAATTATTATGGAAAAAGAACATCAAAATATTTAGTACCTAAAATTTTTAATAAAATCGATTTACTTAGACTGGACACTAAACTTAGTAAAACGATATTAAAATCGAAGCTAAGGGATTTCCTTCTGACCGATACTTCTAACTCTGTTTAAGTACCTACTACCTGCTACCAACTTGTAACCACATGTGTATACTAGGTATGTACGTTATAAGATAGTGATAACACTAATAACATTTGTAATTGTAGGTTAAGTAAAAGTCTGAAACCGAGCGCATGTCTCGCCATCAAACGTAACAGTTTGGCGAGTATTATATTTAATTGTATTGTTGTATTTTCCTTGTTATGCAATAAAAAAAAAAAAAAAAAAAAAAAAAAACTCTTGCCTTGAAGATATTCAGATGCGGAAACACAGATTCGGGAAAAGCATTCTAATCCTTGGCAATTCGCATAAGGAAAGTCGAAGCGAAACGCTTCGTGCGTATTTTTGGAATACCTTCGGCGATTCTAGTACATCTATTACTTTTCACTTATTGGCCTTATTGTATTTGCTTGCCGAATAGGGTTAGGGCCCCGGGGAAACTAAAAGAAAGCTTGAACATGAACAGGAACATAGGCACCACACCCAGCCAGGAACAAGCCTGCTCCGGACAAGCCGGCATACCAGGGGGCACGCGGTTTTTTTAGGGGTAGACACGCTCTGGGATGGGTAAGAAGTTTAGAATCGACCGACTATGCACATGCAGCCTTAAGCCGATATAGGAAAATAGGAGGAAGGGTTATGTCGTGGAGGGAGAGCGTTGATGTGATGATGCACGTCGCACCGGTGGGGGCCCTTCTTGGGATGTCGTTATCTTCAATAGCCATCCATTCTACTTCCTCTGACTCACTGTCCGTTTCCTCTATGGGAAACTAAAAGAAAGCTTGTAAAAATAATATTCTATCTAGTCGTGTGTATCGGCTGTATGGTATGCCAGTGATAAGATCGACTAAGAAACTGACCCAGCTAGTTATCATACCGGAATAATGAGAGGCAGCTTTTACTATGTTTAATACGTAAAACATCAACAAACATTAGCTTATCTTTGGAATAGAAAGTATTCTGGACTCAAGTTCGCAAGTTTCGAGGATTTTTCTCTGGCACTCAAACGAAGGCGTTATTAGTGGCAGAGACAAATCCTCGAAATTTGCGAACTTCGGTGTTCGCCTAGCAGGCTTGTGTAGTAATAAAATACTGAAATGCAAGGTTGGCTATAATAACCAAATTAAAAAGTTCATCAGACCGAAAACCGAAAGCGAGAACCGAAAAAAAAATTAAAATCGTTTATCGGAGATATCGAGTAACATCTTCGAAAACAGAAAATCTTCAAAGAAAGTTTCATGCCATGAGATTTTTGAGTACGTAAAGGTACCTACCATCAGTCACATTTCACATAGGTTCCGTCAGTTTCTTATTACAGTAAGGTTTATTGAAGTTACTACGGTAAACTGGTTAGGTACTTTTTAAAATAGATTAACAGTGGTAAAAAAGGTGTATTCTCGCTGCCAGTGAGGTTCAGAAGTAGTAGTTTAAAGTAGTTATAGTATAGAACTTTCTGAAACTCGCTGAAACCTTCTAAGGGACCTATTCAGAGTCCCAAAAACTCACTGGCAAACGGGATAGCACCAAAGTTTTGGCCAACTTGTATTATTTCAAAAGCATCAAAAGGAAAATGTACTATAGCTAATTAGATACGAGTATAGTTAATTAGATAATATAAATTTTAAATTTGAATGTCTTCGTTTGACAAAATATATGAAACTCTAAATTATAATGTACCACCATATTTTACGCAAATAAAGTATTTATGATTATGATTCAATTAGTACTTTAGAGTCAAGCAGGCCTAGGTAAGATGCCATTTTGCAATCGTATACGATAAGTCACGTGACCATAATGGAAATGGTCACGTGACTCTCCGTACGTATCTGTCATTCTCATACATTTATTTATTGCTTATCATATACGATTGCAGAATAGCCTAGCCAAGAGACTAGGCCTGTAGTTTGCGGATATGATCATAAGCCATGTAACAAGTCAATCGGTCCGTCCCATGTCATTCACAATCACGTATATTACCAGTTCAAAACCACAAAATCCCGCTCCTATACTCCCTCGATGGCTTATACGCCATTTTGCCCTCGATATCGATATCGGCAATCTCATCTACAGCATTTTAATGCGACATAAAAACTAACTGTTCAGACCAAAATAAATGCCACCATGTGAAGGTAGGTCGGTAAACGGTACAACGATCTGGGACAATGACCGAAAACGTCCGACCAAAAAAAAAAATCTCCAAACTGAAGTACCAGGTAGGTAGCAGTTCGAAGAGTTGGTAGAAAGGCAAGTGAGAGGCAAATTTTGGGTAGGGCGTGACGTTTTCGCTAGTCAAGCGAAAAACGCCTTCACAATCTACAGCGCTCATAATGTGTCGGGCGTTTTTCTTCTGGCATCGGAGTTAGAGGTCGTTTACACCGGCTCGGGACTGGGTTAGCAATTTCTGCACATGACAACTCGGAAAGATGGCGTCCAATATACTATGTGCCCATGAGGAAAGGGAAAAATTTTAACGGCGGATTTCCGACCACATTTGAAGTTAAAAATGTCGTATGAAGTTTGACGGATTCCGACTATTTTAAGAGAAAATGCAATTTAATAAAAACAGTTTTTGACTGTTATGTAATGATAAACGCATTTTAGGTAACGATTTTGTGACTGTGTTCATTTAGTCTTGTCACACTTAATTGACAGACATGAAATGGCCAAAAAAATCTTTAATTACCTGGCACAAAAAGTAAAAGTGTATTTTTTTCGATAGATTTATTAATTTTTTTTTTTACGTATTATGGCATTTGAAACACCAAAAAAAACTAAAAAAATTTTTTTTAGCTTTGATCAAAACTCATATATATCAAATTATTAGCTTCTTTTAGCTTCAGGAATATGCTGTATTTTTTTTCCTCACGGGTACATTGTATATAGATTTACGCTACAGGTAGATGATGTGTTGATGGTACTGCCTAAAATTGACTGGTTGAAATTGGGAATTTTCTCATTGAAAGCTTTTATTTTTTGCACATTTATTGCCAAGGCTTACCCCCTTATTCATATCTCCTAACTTAGCAAGCCATTAAGTATTGTTTGTCCCTTTCTATCTTACAGATATATTGATAAGACCGAAAGGGACAAACAACGTATTGCATAGATACTTAAATACATAAATAGCCACGACCAAAGAACAAATATCTTTGATAAATAAATACACAAATAATGCCCTCGCCGGGATTCGAACCCGGAACCTCCAGCTTCGTAGGCAGGGTTACTACCAACTAGGCTATGGAGGCTAGTCTAGTTGGTAGCCACCGTCTGCAACTTGTACATTGCTAATGCTACCCGACGTATTATTAAGGATTTTTTTTATTAAGGTCTGTGCATTAGAAAGTATTTTACTTTTTTCTACACATACGTAAATAAATTAAATAATTAATATAACTCCGTACGGCCAAGCAAGGCATAGACAAAAACAAAACCTGGATAACCAGTCTTCGAGATACTGACGGGAAAAAAATGCAGCAGCAGGGCCCAAGTAATAGATATTTGTACCAAATACTATACCCAGTTATATTCCTCCGACTCCACACACTTACCATTCAGTAATAGTGACTCCTGCAACCCCTTAACCATCCCCCCGATAACTGGTTTTGAAGTTAACGCCGCTCTTAAAACCATGAAGTATCAAAAGAGCCCCGGGGAAGATGGTGTCACAACTGAAGCACTTAAAATAGGGAAAACAACCTTGTTGCCACATCTAACAAACTTTTTCAATTCTATTTTACACAGCCGCAAAATTCCTCCTAATCTATGCCACTCAAATATTATACTTTTACATAAAAAAGGCGATAAAGCAGACATTAATAACTACAGACCCATCAGTTTAACCTCGCATATCTACAAACTATTTATTAAGATAATAGAAAATAGAATCGCCCCACTGCTGGACAAACATCAGCCACCCGAGCAAGCTGGTTTTCGCCCTAGTTTCTCCACAACTGACCACCTCCACACTTTAAACCAATTAATAGAGAAGTCCAACGAGTTCAATGTGCCTCTGTACCTTGCTTTTGTCGACTATAGCAAGGCATTTGATAGCGTCAAACACACAGCTATACTTTCCGCCATGCAGAATCAGGGTATAGATTCAAGGTATGTTGAACTCGTTGGAACAATTTACAATAGCAGTACGGCCAACATTAAGTTGCATACACCAGGTCCTACATTCAAAATAGAAAAAGGCGTTAAGCAGGGCGACCCGCTGTCTCCTAAATTGTTCACCAGTTGCCTTGAAGAAATATTCAAAAAGCTGGCGGTCTCGTGGGAGGGGTTGGGCATTGTCATCGGTGATAAAAGGTTAACAAACCTGCGCTTTGCCGATGACATTGTCCTATTCTCCCATACGGCATCTCAATTACAGAAAATGCTACAAGATCTCAGCATCGCAAGCCTTGAGGTTGGACTCACAATGAATCGAACAAAAACTCAGTTAATGGACCAATAGAACGAAACGTAGGGTCACGGTAGACGGACAGGATATACAATATGTCGATGAGTACATATACTTGGGCCAGATAGCTTCTTTCGAAAACAGGCAGACCGCGGAAGTCAACAGACGTGTCGATAATGCCTGGAAGAGCTTCTGGTCCATGAAAGCGCTGTTGAAGGGTGACCTTCCACTGTGTCTCAAGCGCAAACTCATTGACATGTGTATCTTGCCCGTCCTAACCTACGGCGCACAAACCTGGTCATTAACTGAAGCTCTCAAGTCAAAACTCAAGGTTTGCCAGAGGGCGATGGAGCGCAGCATACTTGGTGTTCGTAGAACTGATCGAATCAGAAACACGGAACTGCGCTCCAGAACCGGAATTGTAGATGTAGGTGTCAAGACCGCTAAGCTTAAGTGGGACTGGGCCGGGCATGTTTGCCGTATGCACCCGGCAAGGTGGGCCAAAATGGTTTCAGACTGGGACCCACGGGAAACCTTCGATGGTGCTGGCCGGGGCATTGGCAGACCGAGAAGGAGATGGCGGGACGACCTGGACGCGTTTTATCCGAATTGGCGGGAGAAATGTGACGACCGGGCCGAATGGAGGAAAAGAGGGGAGGCCTTTGCCCAGCAGTGGGGACACTAAACCAGGCTGATAAAAAAAAAAAAAAAAACATTTATTATTTTCTTCGGTTACCGCGAGGATTACATATGAAGTAAAACTATGAAAACTGATAAACTCGCGTATATTAATTAAATTTAACTTAATCCCGACGTATCGAACACTTTACAAGGTTCGTGGTCTGTGGGCGACTGACAATGGAGGAAATTTGATAGATCTACCTCCAATACCTCCATCACAATAAGAAAGATAACTTTGTAGGTAGTTTTGTACTTATTTTCCTCCATTGTCAGTTGCCTGCAGACCACGAACCCTGTAAAGTGTTTGAAACATCGGGATGAAGTTAAATTTAATTAATATACGCGAGTTTATCTGTTTTCATAGTTTTATTTTAATAAAATATAATATAGCATTTTTACACACACTGACCTAATCCCACGATAAGCTCAATTGTTGAGATTATAATTATATATATTATACATATTATGTATAGCTTTTTTGATATGTCATGGGCTTTATGTCGTTATAAAATACGTAAATTGTAATGTGTTGTAACAAACACATTAAATACTTTACGAACCGTCTTCTTATAGTTAACGTTCTCTCTTACACCGTGATGGACAAGGAAGTTCTCATGTTTTTCATTTCCTACTTAGTTAAAGGAGTAATTAGAACTAAAAATAAATTACCTATAAATACACGATTATATTATATCATGACGGTGGCAAACGAGTATACGGCTTGCCTGGTGATAAGCAGCTACTGTAGCCTATGGACGCCTGCAACCCCAGAGGAAGCACACGCGCGTGTCGACTCTACAAAAGTAATAAGTTTGTTATAATGATATTCGACTTTTTTTTTTGTGAATGATGTGATTGTCAATTTTTATCCGATAATCTCTTTGTATTTTATTATTATATTACAAACGATGTTGTAATAAGGTCTTACAAGCTAAATGACAATCTGAATCTTTTTTTGGGTTTTCCAATGATATTTTTCGTCGGAATGGTAATTTTAAATAACCTCAATATTATATACTCAGGTATATCATAAAAATATATATTTAAAATCCTGGCACTAAAACATTTCATTTGATATATCACATGATACAGTTTTCGAAACTTTTTTTTTTCATTTCCGAGCACACGTGAGTGATCATAATTTTATTTTTGAGGTACGCAACCCTAAAAAAAGAAAAATCTCGTAATCTACGGCCATAAGATATGTTGCATCTATACCATTTGTCAGAAGAATGTAGAAAAAAAGTAAACAAGCCTAAAACTTGCATTTTCCAAAATCACACGCTTTTAGAGCACAATCTTGGTTTTATTACGACCTTAAAACCTTAAACCTTGAGTTTTCATGTATTTTTATTTGAAATTATTGATATTTATTAGTACTCACGTAAAAATAAATCTGCGAACGTGTCTCACGATATGTGTTAAAGACTGCAAATGCTAAGGAAAGTCAACCATATTAGTTTACATTTTTTTGGATTCCATTGACGATTGCTATAAATACGAACCTTCCAAAGTTTTCCATGAAGGTTATGTACTAAAAGTGAAGTCATCTGGCATCAAGGCACGCCTATACATCTCACGCGCCATCACTTTCCGAACTGCATTGCAAGCACGTGTCATCACGACAGTTATACAACCTCATTCAATACCTTAGATTGCATATTCTAAGGACCAATATTAGTTGACCTTAACATATGACATTTTATACTAAAACGCCTAACAATAAATCGACTTTGGAGTTCAAGTTACGCTGGTTAATCTCGAACATTCTGTTCCACTTGGCGCTAATAATAAAATCGCTTATGAAATTGTATGTGTTCTGTTTTTTGAATTATTTTTAGAACTAGTTCTTTAAACTTTGAACTGGTGCATTTGAATGAACGAATGATAGGATCTGTGGGATGACTGAAATGGGTCGGTGAATGGAAATTTCCAAATACAAATATAATATATATTGTGTGTGTGTAGGTAGAAACAATGTATGCTTATTTCATTACTTTTTACAAAATTCCCATAAAAAGTGGCTTCTTTTCATTACTCTTGCGCGTACAATTAATTCTACATATTTATACATACATCTCGAGATTTCCAGGAGAGTATACGAGTACAAGGTAGCGGCCCGTGTGGTGACGGCATTAAGAATACATTTGTCACCACCCCAAATCTTCATGCGGGTGTCGTAAGAGCCGACTAAGGGATTGAAGTGTCACTGACCATTCTTTGATAAAAGAATTGGAAGATTGATGATGGGCAGCAGCGTCATCATAGTGGACACACTACTGTGATTGCCAATCCGGTTGCCCAGCGTGACGATTATGGACATTTACCACCTAATTAGTGATGGGTCGTTCCCGATAATTTCCGAATCTTACTATGGGGAAAGTTTCCACTTGGGAATATTCCCCATACTGTGTTGGGTAAGTTACCAGGAACGACCCATCACGAACGACGGCATATCTCCTAATGATACTGATAGTGATACTGTGGCAGGTGCAGGTGTAATAAGAAGACTCAGGGGTAGACTTCGAAGATTGATCGTTTATTTTATATTTGCACGACTGGCGAGCGTGACCCAGATGCCGGAGCCTCAAGGGTGACTTTTACAAATTTATATTTTATTTATTATGTTGATTACATGTCAATCATTTAAATACAGAATATATCGGAAATCAACCAATAATGTAGAGGATTGTTATACAACCTCTACAATACGCATAGTTAATAGGAGAGCCCTACGTCCAGCGGTAGACTGAGATAGGGTGAAGACACATTTATCAGCATGCGTAACGCATTTTATCTATAGAAAATGTAAGTTTAGTATGGGACCGCGTCCAGCTTTCCGCACGCGTACGCTACACGTTTCACACTAAACGGCCAATTTTATTAGAAAAAATGCGTGCGCATGTTGATAAATATGTCTTCATCCTTAGGCTGATATGATGCTCATTTGTTTCCAAAGTACAAAATGCAACAGACAGTTGGATCCCCACATAATGCTAACGGTTCGTGATATTAGCGAAACCTTCTGACCCAGTTAGGACCCGTTACGGGCATCGAACCCGCGCTGTCACGTAATATTGATCAGCTGATAAGGTCAGTTGGGGCAAGAGCGTTCATGGGTTAAGTCCGCATATTCTGAAAAAAAATGTTTAACTTGAACAGGTAAAAGTTGATTCAAAAGAGCATGCACCATTGGATCGAGAGATGAGTATGTAAAATGGCATTTCTCGCTTTCTGATCCAATTGATGCTGGTGGTAGGACTGCAGGTAAGACGTCTCATCATCATCATCATCATAAGCCTATGATAGTCCACTGCTGGACATAGGCCCTCTCCTATTAACTATGCGTACCTATAGACGCATTAGGAGGTAAATGCCCCATAATCGCTACGCTGGGCAAGCGGATTGGCGATCGCAGTAATGTGTCCACTATGATGACGCAGCTGCCCATCATCAATCTTGTAGAATGGTCAATGACACTTCAATCCCTTAGTCGACTCTTACGACACCCGCAGGAGGAGTTGGGATGGTGACAAATGTATTCTTACTGCCGTCACCACACGGCACATATTCTGTTGTCAGTTTACATATTCTAAAAAAAATTTTTTAAAAACGTGAGGAAGTAAAAGTTAATTCAAGAGCTTGCATTATTGGATCGAGAGATGAGTATGTAAAATGGCATTTCTCGCTACCTGATCCAATTGATGCTGATGGTAGAACCTCGTGCAGGGTCCACCCGGATAGCTACCACCGTCTTACAGCAAAATAGTTAGTACTGTGTTCCGGTTTGGGGTAAGATAGCCGGTGTAATTACTGGTATAGATAGAGGCAATCCATTTAAGTCCTCAGGGTAGGCAGTGCATAGGCGATTATTTGGTCACTATATCCATGGGCCTCAGTTCCTGCTTTCCATCAGGTGGGACTGAGAGCTTAGTTGTCTACCTTCGTGACATAAAAAAAAATAAGCCTCCGTAGCCTAGTTGGTAGTGACCCGCCTACGAAGCTGGAGGTTCCGGGTTCAAATCTCAGGGCATTATTTGTGTATTTATTTATCTCAATTTTTTTTTCTTGGTCGTAGCTCTCTGTGATTTTTAAGTATCTATTATATATCGTCGCTTTGGTATCATCACAAGCCTTAATTGAGTTTTACCGTAAAAGGTCGTGTATACATATTTTTAGCAGTTTGCGTGCATCTAGGTATGTATTTTATCTTGACTAAGTCATTAATATTATGATGTACACTGTATAGCGAGACCTTCTGACCCAGTTAGGGGCCCGCTACGGGCGTCGAACCCGTGACACCGTATCTGTTTGACTGCTATATAATGCTGATCTGTGTGTACTATCGTAATAGTAATCCTGTACAATCACTATCAGATATATCAGAGCGGCAGTGCTCAAAAATATAATGTTCTGATAAACAAAGATATTTTATTTTATAAAAATAACGGTGGCCCTTGTCCACCGTCCAAGACAAATAAGTGCGTTCCATTGCTTGTGAGGTTTTGGGACTCATTATAGAGGTTTTTATAAATTTATGAAGAGTTTTTTTGTAAATAGAATAGAATATAATATAATAGAACTTTATTCAGAACGCTTAATTTAAACTTAACTTAATTACAATGACAGTGGTACACATTTACAAAGCGTATCTGAAAAGGTCCACACTCAGCTTCATGCCGAGAGACCCTTGAGGACCCTGGCGCTGGTCTTCCGTGGGGACCCTTCCGAGAGAGCGCTACTACAAGCTACACATAGTAAATATTGCCTTGCCTCGCTCGACGCTGCCGCAGCGTGGACACAGCGCTGACAGCAAGGCGATTTCTTTAGTGAATAACACTGCTGCTTCTCAAAACCTCACTGCAAATGCAATATTTTTTTTCTCCTTAGGCTCCTTATTTCAATGGCCTAGGGCCTACAATTGTGTACATAAATATGATCGTATATGCTAAGCGAAACCTCCTGACCTAGTTAGTCACCCGTTACGGGCGTCGAACTTAGTGAATGTAATGCTGATCACTGCACTACAGGGTGGAACAAAAAATCGATTGCAAAAACGGGACGTTAAGGGTGTATAAAAAAAAATGTACCTAAGTATATATATACCTAGTTGAAAGAGGACTTTTAATGAAAATTAAATTGAACGTCAAAATTTTTGTGTTACGAAGTTAAATTCTGTGTAACAAATTTTGATAATGAAAAAAGGCGACAAATTAAAATGTTCTATAAGCGATCAACAACTTGAAGTAATTAGACCTACCTACTTTTTTAATTTATTGCCTTTTTCTACTGCCAAAGGTTGGTGGATAGAGTATAATATCGTATAGTTTGTATCGCGACGCGATAGTGATTTTTGTTTTGATTAAGGCCTATTGATTGGCCAAAGGTACTATGGACGGGGACCCTCTTAAAGGTGCATTTAGACCAAACGAGCATTCGCTCATTCTATCCCCCGCTCTACGAAATGAACGAATTTCGACCAATCATGTTTTGTATAACGATCGAATTTCGTTGAAAGGGGGATAGAATGAGCGAATGCTCGTTTGGTCTAAATGCACCTTAATGGGTAAAAACATGTCGATCAATCATACGTTATTAACCCGGTTGATTATATTTTAATATGTTTAAGTCTCACATTAGTTATAATTCTAAAAGCATTTCTCATTTGCACCTGCCAGAAACATTAAAATATATTCAAATGCCAAAATATAAACCTATACTTACACAGGTTTTTATAATTTTAAACATGCATCCAAAAAGATACCTTCGATACAATCGTACTCAAACAGACACACACAAAACAAAAACAGAGCCATTTGTTATCCACCTTTGCCCGTACCGTTGTTCGACCCACTGTTCAGCTAATTTTAACGACCATAATCAAAATCTTGCATTTGGGTCGCGAAGGATTTGTCCCGTTACGCTGTTTGGCCCAGTGGGCGGTCAGTTGGGTTATATCCATGTAAATATAAAGCGCGCGCGATTAAAGGTGCGTTCAAACCAAAAGAGCATTCGCTATTCTAACCCCCCACTCTACGAAATTCGATCGTTACACAAAACGTGATTGGTTGATTTCGTAGAACGGGGAATAGAACAGCGAATGCTCTTTTGGTTTGAACGCACCTTAACGCACAAAACAATCGAACGCGTTTTAATATAATACCATGGTCCCTCTTAAACCAATTGACCAGTATGCTTAGCCAAGTTGCCAATCGCTAACGCTTAATCGTCAGTCGTAAACGAAAGGCAGCCTGTCTTTATCGCACTTATATGAAAGAGTGACAGAGAGGGAAAACTACGATACGCTACTAAGCGCAAGCGATTGGCAACTTGGCTAAGCAT
>JALPQI010000560.1:0-12682 GCA_025490895.1 Thaumatotibia leucotreta
CAAATCGTTTTCGGGATATCAGCTCTCAAAATCTGAAAAATGTCCCCCCCCCCCTCCACTCTATTTCCCCACTCGTTATGCACATTAATAAACTCTATCAACGATTTTTGATTTGATTAAATTATCTCCTATAGTTTTTGAGGTAGGTTGATTTAACTGTATTTTTTTAATTCTAAATTGATAATGGTACGGAACCCTTCGCGCGCGAGTCCGACTCGCACTTGGCCGATTTTTTATTTTTTCAAGTTTCTTCAATTTATGACATAACAAGAAAATGTTCTGTAAAAAAATATAAGTCCCAGGATCCCGAGGCTTATCCATGTTAAGTATAATGTTTAAGGTCATTCACCCGAAATGGCACTACCTAATCCGATCACTGCTCATGATTGCGTCGAACCCATCTACTTGCGCCTCCGCAAACATTCCCGAGGCGCTGCAGTAGCGAGGCAGACCCATCAACATCCTGTAGGCATCATTATATTGTACTGTTATAAGAGTGTCCTATTGCTGTCAGGTTTTCATAGAAATACAGAAATTCGCCTTCCAATTATACACCGTGTTTATATTATTTCCGTTAAATTAAAGGGAAGATTATTTAGGTCAAAAATAATCAATTTCTCTAAGAAACTAATATCTTAACTCTTAATAACTCTCTATTATAGAGTTATTAAAAAAATAAGTTTAACGACTGAATAAGTGTATTGCAACCTTTACTACATCCTAATGCTACTTATTTTGACATGTGCCGTCAGTCACCTGAAATTAACTTTTGTGTTATTCTTAAGGTTCTCTCACACTTCCTATTTCATTTATTATGAATGAAAACGAACAAAAATTTTTTTTTTCGAGTTCGACTAAAAGCTATGCTAAAAGACACGCTATATATAGGTAGCTCCAATTAACGTACCAAACAGCCTGTTAAATTTAACGGAATTCAAAAAAACATGGTAAATAGACATTTAGTTATATTGAACCAAGTAGATACGTTAAGTCTGCCTTTAGTACTTCAATTTAGTGTTATAGAGTTTACAGCACTGCCGTGACATGCCTATCTCATCTAACTTGTGTGTTGAGGACATCGAGTTAGATGAGATAGGTGTGACACGGCAGAGCATGGGGTGGGTAAGTAAGTCACCATCACCACCCCAACTCTTCGTGTCATATCGGATTATAGTATTAGAATAAAGTACATTATGAATATGTGCTGTTGTTGGTGCCATTACCATTAGTTATCTGATGTTAGGTGCTAGACAAATTTCATTGCATTGGGAGTTCATAGCATTTTATAACTTTTATAATCCTGTTGGACCAGCAGTGTTGGTGTATGGAAAGCATTTCATGGCTTTCATTTTATGGAAAACAAGTTGTGTTGGTTGTAACTTCAACTGTAATAATATACATAGGTATATGTATAGAATTATAACCAAAACTTGATAATATTTGTTGGTAATTTTTATTAAATATTGGCTGCACAATTGTATACCAGAATTACCAGATCACGCACGAATGACTTTATTACTCATGCAAACTCATGTATAGTGGGATATTTCACCAAAATGATCTTCAGCTTTCTGATATTTATTATTCTGTCTATCTATTATTTTAGTATATGTGAAGGAGGAAGAATTGTCGGATGAAGAGGCGTGTGTGAAGGAAGAGTGTGGAGAGCGCCGACAGCCGTGTGGAGTGAGCGCGGCAGCCATGCTGGCCGGCCTGTACACCGACCACGTGGTGAAGGACGAGCTCGTGCTGGGGCCGGAGCGCCCGCACCGCCCCGTCGTGCCGCTGGTGGCGCAAGGTTAGTATATTATTCTAATAACACCTTAAAATACAACCTCTCACTTGCCAATTTAATGTTAATGTTATTGTGTTTGGGTGTTAAATAATGGACACAGTCAGTGGCGGCTACATTTTTCGATAAGCCACACAAATGGACTGAGCATTTCTCAAAAAGTTTTTATATTTGGATCACGTCTTAGATCATGATAAAAATTGATAGGCTGGTAGAGTCAATGATTCTGAGATCCACCACATTTCCCGAAATGTTTGTAGGAAACATTTCTTTTTTTTTACCAAAAATGTATAGGAATCTATAACAAAAAAGGAAACTTCCATACAAACTTCCTGGACATTTCGGGAGATGTGGTGGATCATGCTCAGCATCATTGACTCTACCAATTTTTAACAAAATCGAAGATGTGATCCAAATGTACAAACTTTTAGAGAGTTGCAGGACTAGGCTATGGAGGCCGGTAAAGATTATTTATTTAATAGGCGTAACAATTTGACTTGTTTCTTGCTAACGTATTCGCAAGTGTTTATGGATTGTTATCATTATGAAGTATTGTTTGTGATGTTGCAGCTGGGGGCTCGCTCACGCTCTGGTCTCGGGGTGTAGTGTCGGGTCTCGGGCGCTCGTGCTCGGTCAGGCTGGAGCGCCTGCTGGTGGACGCGGGGCGGCGCACCTGCCGGGTCGGGCGCCGCACGTACAAGCTGCACACCACGAGCGAGCCCGCCCATACACCCGCACCGACCCGATACGCCACGCTCTACCGATGTCACCATTGCGACAAACGTTTCACGAACAAGCCCGCTCTTGAGAAACATGTACACACTCACCTGACAGCAAGTTCACAGACTTCAGCCCTGGATGATAAACCTTTTCAGTGTAGCCACTGTGAGTACAGGTGCCGACGGAAAGATAACTTACAGGCTCACATACTGAGGATACATACTGATGAAAAGAAATACGAGTGTAACGACTGTGACTACAAATGCAAGGAAAAAGTTGCGTTACGGAGACACGTGGTAATACACACTTATGAAAATAACTTCAAATGCAAGTACTGTGATTACAAATGCAGATGGAAAGGTGACTTACGAGTGCACAAGATGATACACACTGGTGAAAAGAATTTAAAATGCAACTTCTGTGATTACAAATGCGGACAGAAAAAAGACTTACGGAGACACGAGATGATACACACTGGTGAAAAGAATTATAAATGCAACTTCTGTGATTATAAATGCATACAGAAAATTAACTTACGGACTCACGAGATGATACACACTGGTGAAAAGAAGTTAAAATGCAACCTCTGTGATTACAAATGTAGGCGGAAAAGTGACTTACGGAGACACGAGATGATACACACTGGTGAAAAGAATTATAAATGTAACTTCTGTGATTATAAATTCAGACAGAAAAGTAACTTACGCAGACACGAGATGATACACACTGGTGAAAAGAATTATAAATGCAACTTCTGTGATTATAAATGCATACAGAAAATTAACTTACGGACTCACGAGACGATACACACTGGTGAAAAGAAAGTTTAAAAAAAACGCCTCTGAGCTGTCAGAAAAAACGCCTCTGAGCTGTCAAAGAATGAGCAGAAGCTGATTTTGCCGGGTCCCTTATAATTTATAATTATTACATATTTAATCATAATTAATGTTTGATTAAGCCCTTTAAGTGTGAATTTAATAGTTTAAGTCGTATATTTAATGTAAATATAAGAAGTGAAGTGGTTTAGTGACGTTTGCTAGTGTCTTGTATTAACTCGAATTTGTAACCGTCACAGGTTATAAATTTGAAATCTGTGTTAGTTTTTTGTCTTATTTCTTTATTTTACTCGGTAATTTACGCCAATTTTGTTTTAATTTAGTAAAATAAGAGAACTTTCATTGCGAATTCATAAAGGCAAAGTGAGACGTCATTATTTCATGTGTATACTGTAAGTAGCTATCACTCGGCTTGAGTAGGCGATTCCTTGTCTTGTTTTTTCTTTCAAGTTGTTTTTTCCTAATAAACATTAATAATGCTGACTCGCAGAGCCACAGCCGCTGCAGCTCGCCAGCAGGAAACTCTAGACAAGCTCCAGCTTACCTTGATTGAATTGAAAACTTGCAAGGAGTTGAATGCTCAATTGCTGAATAAAAGGGAAGAGTGAGAGAGGGAATTGTTGTCAGTCCTTGATAGTAAAGATAAGTTTAAAAAAGAGCTATGTACTCTAGAAATAGCTTATAATGATGTAAACTCACAGCGGGTACAGCTACAAGAGACGGTGGACAAGTTTACTGAGTGCTCGGCTACATATGAGCAAGCCTTGAATGATATCAGCTCATTGAAGAGAGCTCTGCATGACGCCCATGAACAAATCAATATGCTACAAGAGGCTCAGAACAATATCTCAGCGGCCCACACACACAGTCTGTTCAAAGAACTGGTCGAGCCCGACCCAAAGTTAATTGTTACTACTGCAGCTGATTCCCCAACTCCTAGGATAGTGAAGTGTAGTCGTAAGAAAGTAAAGAAATATATTAAGATTAAGAAAATAATAGAAAGAAATAATAAGTTAACAAAACAAAACAATTTGTTTTTCAAAAAATTGCAATTTTGCAAAATTAATGTGAATTTAGTGGATAGGTTGAATGCATATTCTGCTCTATTATTAAGTAGTAAATTACAATATGAAACTGATACACAGTTGCTAAAATCAAAAATTGAAAGTTTAGAGGATTCAATAAAATCATTAGAAAGTTTGAATAATAGTTCCAAGAAAGTGATAAATGAATATACTTTGGCAATGAATGATTTGATATTCACACTCGGCCAGTCATGTTTGTGTAAACAACAGAGTGGTCGCTTGTCAATGAGTTTAATTAAACCTGATCTGTGTACCAGTTTACCATTAGATGTAAGTAGTAATAATTCTATCTACAATACACAATTACATATATCTGAACATAACGAACATAATGTAGTTATGTATTGTGATGAATTTGGAAGACACATGGGCTCATTTATGAACAGGTATTTAAAGGGACCCCGCATTTTCAACAATTGTTTGCCTTCAGCTTCTTTGAATGATATTTTGCGTCAAAGGGTTTAGCAGCCTTACCGAACAAGACGTGCCTTTCCCCACGGATGAGGTCAATATTTTAGGTGGTGTACTAGCAGGACCTAAGAATACTCCATGCTTAATATCAGCTCTAGATCTTCTTTTGTTTCAGAGTTATTCAAGATAATGTAAAATATACAGGGTGTCGTTGAAAGTGGCATATTTCGAGAACTGTTCAAGTTAGATCAACCAAACAAAATTGTGTTTGATAACAATAAAATAAACTACAAAATGCATATTTTTAACCTGCATCTTGTCCTTATTTTTCATAATAAAAAAAGGTTTCTTGTTTTTTTTTTCATATTTTTTTTTATTTCACGCGGAGGTACACCTACAAAAAAAATATGCATACATAGCCACTAATGTCCACTGTATACATAAATAAAAATATTTCCGTAAATTATCGTGCGTCATGCCAAAAAAAAATTTTTTTCAGAAGTAGTCGTTACTGGCATACAAATAAAGTACCAGTGCAGTGTGAACATAAGTTAGTGTGTAGGTATACAATCTCTCGACACTTACCGCACAAAATATCATTGACGTAAATTGACTTATTAGTGCATTTGCTATATAAATCAGCCTCTTGTCCAGTTTGTATGCATTTTTTCTTTCCACATATATTTTTTAACGTTTTTTCACAAGACTTAAACTTAATTTTTTCCATTTTCCAACAGAAAATGCAACAAATCAAATGTCGAAAACAATACTATGTGTCAAATGTTTATCTCACTTTTATAAAGCAAATGTATTAATAGGGCCTTCGTCCAGAAATGGACATCCAATAGTAATTAAATATAGTATTTAGTCACTAAAATATTTATGTTAAAGAATGGAATGATTTAATTTAATTTAATTAATTGAAGTGTTGCAAACAGTGCTATAATTTTAATATTATTAATAATTTATTTAATTAATCTATGTAAATATGCATGTATACAAATTTAATGTAACTTCTATTGGAAATAAATGGCTTGATTGATTGATTGATTGATTAATAAGTCAATTTACGTCAATGATATTTTGTGCGGTAAGTGTCGAGAGATTGTATACCTACACACTAACTTATGTTCACACTGCACTGGTACTTTATTTGTATGCCAGTAACGACTACTTCTGAAAAAAAATTTTTTTTGGCATGACGCACGATGATTTACGGAAATATTTTTATTTATGTATACAGTGGACATTAGTGGCTATGTATGCATATTTTTTTTGTAGGTGTACCTCCGCGTGAAATAAAAAAAAAATATGAAAAAAAAAACAAGAAACCTTTTTTTATTATGAAAAATAAGGACAAGATGCAGGTTAAAAATATGCATTTTGTAGTTTATTTTATTGTTATCAAACACAATTTTGTTTGGTTGATCTAACTTGAACAGTTTACGAAATATGCCACTTTCAACGACACCCTGTATATTTTACATTATCTTGAATAACTCTGAAACAAAAGAAGATCTAGAGCTGATATTAAGCATGGAGTATTCTTAGGTCTTGCTAGTACACCACCTAAAATATTGACCTCATCCGTGGGGAAAGGCACCTCTTGTTCGGTAAGGCTGCTAAACCCTTTGTTAGAAATTCCAGTCAATTGACAGAGGTCACTTAGATGGTCGGGGATTTTCCTCTCTGAGGAATTTTATTTTTATTGTTTCATTCTTCACATTATATATTTTATTATCTACACTATTTATTGTTCTACTAATCAATAAACTTAAATTTCAGTGCTTAATAATGTTAAAATTATCTATTTATTATTCCCTTCAAAATCAATAACAGCAATGTCACGTTTTCCTTTCAATAAATAGTCATTTCTCTTTATTATTACATGTTCAAATATCTGTTTGTTTTGTGTCCAAAGGTTTAGCTTGTTTCACATTAAAGAATCTCTGTTACTATACGGTTTACAACATAGGCGTCCTACCCTAGACTAGACTATCACTGGCCAATTTAGCATTAAGTTCTCAATTTATCATCAAGTTACAATTAATCATCAAGTTAACAATGTAATTATTCCGTCATAAATTTTATGTTAAATAAAAAAATATTTATCAAATATAGTTTCATTTCTTTTTAGAGGGGGGGGGGGGGGGGTTATTTACAAGTGCTACACCTGGGTCGCGTTTTATAAAGTTACAATTTACAATTTCGCTGTTTGCCTCTCTAACGCACGCACATATTGGCTAGAAAGAGAGGCAAACAGCGAAATTGTAAATTGTAACTTTATAAAACGCGACCCTGTAGCCTATGGATCGTTATACCAAAAAGACGTGTGTCCAGTACAACAATGGTCAGAATGTTGTTGGGACTAGCACGTTTCTGCAGCGCGGCATGATCGCCGACGCGCGTACCGATTGTCTCGGTGTAATATTACGCAATAGAACTGCCTCCCTGATGCGTCGCGTGCGTGACAGTCCCAACAGCCTTCTGCATGTAGTGGTAGAGTCCCCTGCTGGGGCTTTTGGACACATTGGGTGGAACAATATCAGACAATAAGCATGTGGCTGATGCCGGAGGTTTATAATATAATATTATAGGTTAGTCTAATAGGTATTGATTTAGGGGAATGTAAGCTAACACCTATGGACCTGTTCCGAAATAAATTATTATTAGTCTCTTTTTATTATTATTTGTCTTTACCTTATCTCGAGACCATAGGGTCCCGGAGCTTTGGGAGGCATGCGTGGGGCCGAAGTCAACACCGCACATGCTCTTTACGAAAAAGAGTCTAAAAGCAAGGGATACACGTGGCGGCTACCATCCCCGACCGCACACTGTGAAACTGTGATTGCGATGGGAACTAAGAACTAACTAATCCAGCTTATATTTGAATTTCCGTCATTGTTTCATGTTTACCAGGTAAAACATTCACGCCAAAGAAGTTTTATTTATTTATTTATTTAAACTTTATTGCACAGTAAAAAATACAGATACAACAGGCGGACTTAATGCCATAAGGCATTCTCTACCAGTCAACCTACAGGCCAAGCAGATAAACATTAATGGTGCGGGATGTGAAGTGTTCATACTTAAATACACTAACAAAATATGAGTACTTGCTAATAATAATGTTACGCCGGTGGCATGATGAAAAGTACAACTCGGTATATAGCTAAATTTCCCATAGGAGTGAAAGAGAAAGCACTATTAGATAGAGACAGCACGAGAGAATGTTCTGGAAGGATGTGAACGAGACAGCTATAGAGAGAACATTCTGGACGGGTGTGAGAGAGAAACCTGTAGAAAGAGACAGCGATACTCTAGAATGTTCGCGCACAGTCCACACCGACCGACCTAACTCGGGAACTTTCTAGATTTGAGTGGCTTGTATAAAAGCTCAGCATGACCCGGCCGAAGGGGTAGTTTCTATCGAGACAGCGAAGAGCTAACATTAAGAGCGAAGACTGCGAATCTACGGCGAGTTTGAGAGTGTACCAGTGTACGCGCACCAAGTAGCTGCACGATGACGTCACTAGAACTGGTCTTCATCACCACCTCCACCGCGCCCGCCGGTGCCCACCTCACCCCGCAGAGAGATCATCTTAGAGCGCGACACAAGACGCACGCATACTTACACTACAAATTACCTATGTTAAACCTTTAATACATCAATTTTGGAAACTAAATTTTGTTTTGCTGAATTCATCGCAAACAAAGTGGCGACCGACGGACTTACTACTTACAATCTTTTACGAAGTTATAAGAAGCATAAGGAAATTTGAAAATCAACGGTCAAGTAACGGAACTTCAACGGAGAACAAAGACTTCGCTACAGGGCCTGCTGGACTACTTCGGCTACGATTCCAGAGGTCAACCTAAGGGAAGTGATCCGTTCCTATTTTTCTTACTTTCAATTCTTAGATCCTTTGTTTCTTTTGTGTGAAAGCTTAGCTAGTTCTCAAGCAAACTATTGAGGTATCTTGCTTTATGCGTACTTCCTATGCTTATGAGCTCAGTATAACTAGTTACTTAAATATAATAAAATAAATTGATTTAACTACGCTGTGGTCTATGCGCGCTCTTACGTACTTTAAATTTAAAATAGCACGATAACAAAAAGAAAGCACTTGAAATATTGTTGCTAATAAGCTTTGATGCATTTGATAATTAAATAAATGCTATATACCTAAATACTAGTGAATCAGCTTTGATACCTAATTAGTAATTACCTATTTTATTACGTCTATGTGTTTTTATATTTAAACTAGGACGCTGCTAGATAGGTTGCTATACCTAACATATTTAGCGCCTAACCGCGATAGTAAGCGGCTATCGTAGTCGGTGATCCTAAAGGTGGCACATGCGCGTTGCTGAACCGTAACGATATTTTGTCTTCTATTAAGTTTAATTAAAGTTACGGCTTGCTTGGGCTGAAAATCTTTGAACATTTAAATTAACGGTTTAGTACCTATAGATTCTAGAAAATCGTAGAATTTGATTTTTATTTTCCTACCCACTTTCAAAATTATTATTAATTTCTTTGTCTCTTTAATGTTTTAATGATTTATTGCTGATAATTTCAGCAACCAACGCCGAATACCTACGCGCTTGCGAATCAGCTGATGCAAGGGTGGCGCAGGCGCCGGTGGAACGGAACAGCTGACGACGGCTACCTAAGTACCTAACTACCTACGCTGGATAACTGGTTTGATTGCACATTTTAACTTTATTTAGCTCATTCTTTGTTCCGTATTTTATTTCGTTGGTGTGTTTAACATGTCGGAAACTGAATTAAAGGATCTTTTAAAGAGACGTGGTACGATTAAAGGCCGCGTAACTAAATGTAAAGAATATTTAACGACTTTGGCTCAAATTAGACCTTCTGAGCTAACTAGTGCTCAAATAAAGGAGGTTTCATTGAGATTAACTAAATTTCAAGAATTATTTGTTACGTTCGACGATTTACAAACACAAATTGAACTTTTAAGTACGGACGTTGACGAGCAACTTCGAGAAAGAGATTTTTTGGAAAGTCAATTTTATTCGCTGATAGCTACAGCGGAGGAAATATCTGAATCAGTAGGCCCAAATAAGAATAGAGTCGAGGGTTCCGTAGTTTCCAATGCATCGGGCAGTTGTCATGGATTTAACGCGGTTAAACTACCCACTATTAAACTTCCGAATTTCGACGGTAACTATTTAAAATGGTTGGAAATTAGGGATACGTTCGACTCGCTAATTAATTTAAACGAATCTATACCGGATATTAACAAGTTTCATTATTTAAGGTCCGCTTTAGAGGGCAGTGCTACTGTTATAATAAAATCGATCGAATTTACCTCGGCGAATTACAAAGTTGCGTGGGACCTATTATGCGATAGGTATAATAATAAAAATATACTTATAAATAATCATCTGAAGGCATTGTTCAACGTCGAACCAATTTCGCGAGAATCTTACAAGGCTTTACGGTTTCTTATAGACCATGTATCTAAACATTTAAGAGCACTTGGTACTTTGGACTTACCTACGGAGCAATGGGACGTTTTGGTGATATTTATGATGTCGTCTAAATTAGACGTGACTACTAATAGAAAGTGGGAAGAGTACAAAAATACCCTTTCCAGTTTACCGACCTTACTTGAATTTAATACCTTTCTCCGCAATCGTGCTGATGTACTGGAAACTACTCAAGGTATCAGGTTTGAAAAATCAGAACATAAACCTCACTTCAAGCCGCAACAGTCTGTAAAATCGTTAGCAACTACTAGTACAGAAGTTTATAAGCATTTAAGTGTAGTATCTGTAAAAATGATCATCGTGTTTATTTATGTCCTACATTTTTAGATATGGGTATGGAGGACAGGCAAACAGAAATAAATAAATTAAAATTATGTGCTAACTGTCTTCGTGAAGGGCATAATGCAAACCGATGCCGCTTGAAGGGATGTTGTAGGTTATGTAAAGGTAAACACAACAGTTTGCTACACAAGGAAACTGAGAATTTACTCCAGAAACAATCGTTGACGGCCGCTGTCGTCGCGATGCCCGTATCTCGTCTTAAAGAAGTATTACTGTGCACGGCTATTGCCGATGTAGTAAATCCTCATACTAATATACGTCAAACGGCACGGGTTTTCTTAGATGTAGGAAGTCAATCTTGCTTCATAACTAAGAATTTAAAAAATAAATTAGGTTCATCGATTAATCGTGTAAATCCAGTGAACGTGTCTGGCCTGAATACTATCGGTTTTAATGTCGCTGAGCATTGCCAAGTTCAATTGTGTTCTCGCACAAGTTCATTTACAGTTGAGTTAACCTGTTTCGTTGTACCTAAAGTTACAGGCAACATGCCTGACAATGAAATTGATTTTGAAACTTTAAATATACCATCAAACATTCAACTTGCGGATCCCTCGTTTTATCAACCTTCACAGATTGATTTATTAGTAGGTGCAGATGTTTTTTGGGACATAGTAGGTATACAACGGATCCGGTTAGGTAGAAACAAACCTATACTGCTCGACTCTGAGCTAGGGTGGCTGGTGTCTGGCCCGCTTGGGAAAAATTCGACTAAAAATAATATTTTGTGTAATTTTACTCAATTAGATATTCATGAGAGTATGAAAAAGTTTTGGGAAATCGAAGAATTGCCAACTAAAAGTAACTCATTTACTTTAGAAGAGCAATTATGTGAAAGTCACTTCATAAAAAATACTACTAGGCTGGATAACGGTAGGTATTCTGTGAAAATGCCATTTAAGGAGTTACCTGAGGATTCCTTAGGGGAATCATTTTATAGTGCAAAAGGTAGGTTCTTAAATCTTGAGAAAAAGTTGAATAAAAATTTGGAGATCATCTTAGAGCGCGACACAAGACGCACGCATACTTACACTACAAATTACCTATGTTAAACATCAATTTTGGAAACTAAATTTTGTTTTGCTGAATTCATCGCAAACAAAGTGGCGACCGTGACAGGACACGAACCTGCAATCTTCGGATTACTCGGCGAAAAAAATTTGGAGGTCAAACAAAAGTATAGTGAAATTATTAAAGAATACGAAGATTTAGGACATTTAACGGAAATCGCTCGGCCTTCTTTCGGTTATTACCACCCCCACCACTCAATTTTACGCGAACAAAGGGAAACTACTAAGCTAAGAGTAGTCTTTGACTCGTCTGCAAAATCATCATCAGGGAAGTCTTTAAATGATATCCAACTGGTGGGCCCGGTAATCCAGAGCGATTTGTTTTCCATTTTATTACGGTTTCGCATTCACAAGTTTGTTTTAACAGGTGACATAGAAAAAATGTATCGTCAGATAGAAGTAGATAAATCTCAACGTCACTTGCAACTTATCCTATGGCGAGATAGTGATGATAAACCTCTTAGAACGTTGCAACTAAATACAGTAACTTATGGTACTGCATCCGCGCCATTTTTGGCTACCAGATGTCTCGTGCAATTAGCTCAGGAATGCAATGATGAAGTCATAGCTAAAGTTATAACGCGTGATTTTTACATGGATGATCTAAACACCGGTGCAAATAGTGTGCACGAACTTAGAAAAATCTATACCGGTGTCACGGAAACATTAAACTCTGCTTGCTTTCCATTACGAAAATTTCGCACTAACTGCCCTGAATTGTTTGAAAATATGACTGATGTAGGTGAGGTTCGCGACTGGAATAAACAATCTAGCGTCCTGGGACTTAACTGGTCACCAACATCGGACATGCTTTTCTTTGCGGCTAACATAGAAATTGAGGAGGCTATTACTAAGAGGTCCGTCACCTCAATGACTTGCAAAATTTTTGATCCTTTAGGTTTATTG
>JALPQI010000561.1:0-247798 GCA_025490895.1 Thaumatotibia leucotreta
CCTACTGTTCTAAGACTATCTGCGCAGAAAATATCGTTAACAAAATATAGTTATAAGCAATTCAGTTTACTGAAGAACGCCAAAACAGCATGTTATTATTTATACAGCGCTATCAGGATATGCTTTTACAAATACAACAGATGCACACTTATCTAATCAGATATAACCCTTCCAGAAAATTAATCAAAATAAAATAAATAATAAATAAATATCTTGGGACATGTTACACAAATCGACAAAAAAAAACACACTTGTAAGTCGGCGCGTTTTGAGAGTGACGTTTAAAAATATAGGTACAAAGTAATTAATAGGTGTGATGGTTTCTCACGGGAGTTATATGCACAAATAGAGTTATAGCGCCAACATCTTAATGTTTTAATACTTTTAATGCACATAATTATAGATGACAGATTTACATTCCGTAATGAAGATTAAGTGCCTACTTAGATGAGGTTTAAGTACCGGTACGGTGCTTAATTAAAGACATTAATTGCAAGGCTTAATTAATACTATTTAAAAGTAAAATAAGTAACAATATAGCAAAACGTGTGCAATGTCAATGCGTCGCTTTTTTGGTTTTAGATGATATCTTAGATACCTATATTCACATTGTATCGCGTCTTAATTTAGAGTTCTGCAATTTAAAGAGTTTAATGATTATTTTCATTATAGATAGGTAGTATAATAGGATAACTTTAATAGCAATTTTGGTGTAACATTGTAGAAATAATGGAATTTCTATGAATATTCTCTAGGTATGCATGTGAAATAACCCTAACTAAACTATTGACACATTGTGCAATATAAGTAGATGCCGTTAACGCAGCAACGCTACACCGAAAATGCTACAATATGTATGTACTTTTTCAGTATGTATATATACACTTACACACTTACAGTATGTATATGTACACTTTCTGTCCATCCCGCTCACCCTCATGTGGGAGTGAGCGCGATAGTAAGTAAATCTGCGGTAAACTGACGGCGGAAGCCCATAGCAAGCGCACTGTTTACAAGCCCTTACCTTACCTAAATAGTAGGTACTTTGTAGTTTTGTTGTTTGCTGTTATTATTCATGGTTGTTGACCATTGTTAAAATAGTTATTTAATACCTATTGTAAATGCGTTTATGATCGGTATACAAAATATCGTAATATCGCCTACGTAATAATTACTATCCATCTCTAATCTAATTATGACGTAAATATGTAGGTTTTTTTAAATAAATATCACGGGACATCTTACACAAATCAACTTGGTCCCACGGTAAGCTCACTTAAGGCTTGTGATGTGTATATATATCACCGCTTGATACCCATACCGCTTATACATATATATATATTAGGGTGGAGCGAATTTGACCAAAAATTTTTTTTTCCCAAATTTTATTTCTCCTGTATCGTCAATAGTTGACCGTATACGAAAGCTTCATTCAGACCAAAAATCAAGACTCTACGACTTTATTTTAAGGTGGCGCACCACGAGGGTAGTTTGCAAAAAAGATAAAATTTTGCCTCTAAGGTGTAGCCGCAAGTTAATGTTTCATTGTATCTAAATGTCATAAAACTTACATTTCTGTTCAGTATAGTGTATTATACTGGTTGTACTAGCACTACATAAAAAATAAAACTCGTCAATAAGTGTTAAGGGCAAGTGTAAAAAAGTTGAATTGTTGTTAATTTTGAATTTTGACACTTGCGGTGCCCTTTGTTTGGCGATCCAAAAAAACTAAATTGTACTATGTTACTAACGTAATGTGATATAATACAATATTATTTGTGGCTAATAAATGAGCTTCTGGAACTGAATAGTGGTAAATACCCTGCTGTAAAAGACTTGTGTGAAATAATCGCCACCGACATTGAAAACATTTGAAACAAAGCATCATTCCCATAATAAGTTACCAGCAAATCATTGCAAGGTGATTTTATTATTATGTTTATTGTAATAATTACAAAACTGCGAAGAAATTACGCAAACAAACAAAAAAATAGATGTTTTACGATGACTCTCAATCAAAATTATTTAATATCGTAAACATGAGCCTATTCATATCTTTAGCATGATTAAAGGTTGTTTGTAGTTGTTTCAACACCTAAAAACAATTATTATAAAAACTGTATTCTTTGCGCACCCGGAATAATTATTTTTAGCTATGTTGCACTATGATGAACCATAATTAAGAGAACTGGCGCCGTAGAAGGTGTTAAAAACAACAAAAGAGTGTAAAGGAAAGCGTGAGGCAATGTTTTAGCTACCAAATATTAGAACAGAGGCATTCAATTATTATGGTTTCATTAATTGGTCAAAAGAAATACAATAGAACCTCCAGTGAACATGAAATACAGTGACGCAGAGATTTCAGAAATGATATACTCAGAAGATAAATTATTTCAGATTGAAAACTATCCTTGTCGCACTCAGGCAGTGGAATGGTGCATCAAGCTCGTAACTGAGGCTTCAGCATCTGTTTGTGTGCCAGAAGCAAGAGATGGGTCCATTCATTGTAAAATAAAGGCCAGGCAGGACATATCAATATTTGACACAAAGTCCCAGTATTTCAGAGAGAATGATCTATTGCTTCGGATTTTGAAGGTTTAGCATCACACCTGATAATTTTTTTTAAAGCTAGAAGTATTATTATTGTTCTAAAGTTATTATAATTAAAACATTAGCAAAAAATTTGGTTTAACAAAAATGTTGAAAATAACTGTAATTTGCGTTTTTCTTCAAACTTCAACTCTGATGCGCCACCTCAAGACGTTGATGTAGAACCTTGAATTTTTTTTTTCTAGACATTTGAAAATGTCGAACATCGATTGGTAATACAGGAAAAACTAAATTAAAAAAAAAATTTTTTCGCTCCAACCTAATATATATACAGGGTGTTTTTTTTTCGACCGTTCAAATTCTACGTAGTGAATGTGTAGGTCATACTGACCAACTTTTACTATGGGGACAAAGTCGAAATCGCGAAAAAAAAATCAGCTGTTTCATACATTTCGGCCGGCGTAATGCCGCCAATTTGTATGAAACAGCTGATTTTTTTTTCGCGATTTCGACTTTGTCCCCATAGTAAAAGTTGGTGAGTATGACCTACACATTCACTACGTAGAATTTGAACGGTCGAAAAAAAAACACCCTATATATCCTTGGGTATAGAACAGCCACGATCAAGGAACAAGTATTTGTGATAAATAAATACAGAAATAATGCCCTCGCCGGGATTTGAACCCGGAACCTCCAGTTTCGTAGGCAGGGTCTACCAACTAGGCTATGGAGGCTGACGTACACGTAGATAAAAAGTCAATCCTCATTTTTATTCATTATATATGATTGCATCGATTGTTACTACTTTTACATTAAAACAACTTTCATTGTTTAATCAGTAATTGAAGGGTAAAAGGGAAAAAATCAGGGCAAATTCACACCTTATTCTGTTAAACGTAAGGTGGTTTTTCGTTCTGTATTTTGAATTGACTAGACATGTTCGTTCCGTGGAACCTTCAATGGATTTTGGATTGTTAATTCTCAGGTAAAAGAAATCATGATTTCGCTTGGGCTATGGAAGGTCCGGGGCACGAGAGCGGGCCAGCTGTCGGGCGGACAGAGGAAGCGCCTGGCCATAGGTCTGGAGCTGATCAGCGACCCTCCCGTCATGTTCCTGGACGAACCTACCAGGTGGGACCAATAACATGTGCCTAACCCTTAAATTGGCAAATTAAAAAAAAATCGTGCGTTCTGGCCTCCTCGCGATTGTATAGAGCAGAAAATTCTGTTTTACTATGTACATAATATGATATATCATGATGCCCGTCATGTTGTTGGGCGAACCTACCAGGTGGGGCCAATAACAATGTGCCTAACCCTTAAATTGGCAAGTTAAAAAAAAATGATGCGTTCTAGCTTTCTCGCGATTGTATAGAGCATAAAATTCTGTCTTACTATGTACATAATATGATATATTTTCATGATGCCCGTCATGTTCCTGGGCGGACCTATATACCAGATGGGACCAATATCTTGTCCCATGTTTTAACGTAGCGATTACCCTGTAGCGTAAGGGATAGCGTTTGTTTATCCGGGGGAGGGTTACTCAACCTGTGAAAACTGCGTGCTATGTTGTTAAAACAGCTATTTATATTAATTTCAATAATTTGCTAGCTGGGTATTTTTTATACAGTATGACGGGTGAGTCATGACCATGTTCAAAAGTAGGTAAGGGTTTCCAAGGAGTACCATTTTGATACCTTAGATATTTGTAATGTAGCCTCTGCGTCGAGCTTTCTGTTCGTATGTGTATAAAAAATAATAAAATTATGTTTAGATAAACTTAACGTCCTGTACATGGCTGGGGCAACTCACAAAACTACATATATGAGCAATACCCAGCTTGCCAGCTTCCATGCGGTAAGCTACACACAAAACCAGACAAACGCCTTGCATATTAGCATAGTCTACTCATTCTTTAATCCAGTAAACATAACAATTTAGCTAAATTAATATTGCTGCAATGATTTAACCCACTAACTATGTATATGATTAAGTAGATTGTTTCGCCCTTGCCCCAGCACTGTACGTAATCCACTTGATAAGTCATTGTATACCATACCATACTATACTCCACTAAGTACCTACACTTGATTTATTTCATAAATTTATATGTTATCTATCGGTGGAGCCGAGATACGCGATACGAGTACCTATATGTAGTTAGGGTAACCGTATGTGTCATGTTTGTTTACTGAGTGACTCATTACTTTTGGTGTCCCATTTATCTTTACATTTATCCCCAAATCAATATCAAGTTCAGCTGACAATTAGTCAATATTTTCATTTGAAACCTGTTAGGTACGTATTGTTAATAGATATCTGCATTTATTGGCTGTGGTACCTATGTTCATTGATATAATGCAGATTAGTCATTCATGTGTTCTGAAATCTCTACTTTTCTATAACTATTAAAACCAAACCTTGTAGGTAAGTATAGTCATCTATCGTTAATTGTAAGTAAATACTAGAAAATATGAGATTTTGTTAAACGATGAACATAAATGCATAATAATTAATAAATGTGAAATCGTATTACATTTAAAATATATTTTTATATACATAGTAGCTCTGACTATAAAAATTACGTACCTAAATTCAACCAATCGGAACCCTAGGCAAGTAGGCAACTCAGAAACCATGTCAGAGTGACGCGATAATTTAAATTCGAAATAATCTCGCAATGCTTGTCATTTTGACAAGGCTATAGAGTGGCCCTAGGTTCCCATTGACTGAGTATAATTATATGTAGTACCTACTCGTACTTAACTAGTCAAAAAATAAAAAAACACGATTTAAAATATTTAGTAAGTATAAAGGTGCCTGTAGCATTGCAAAAATTCTAGACCAGCTCCTTCCTCAACAAATCCAAGAAGTGTCTCGGTATCGAATCGATTTAACTCAATTATGTTTCATTAAAACCCAGCTAACCAGAACCATCATATTGTTTAAATGAAATTATTACACAACCACTTAATCAAACATCTGTTTCCAGTGGGCTAGACAGTTCAATATCGAAGCAAATGGTGTATCTTCTGAGAATGCTGGCGCGCCAAGGCCGCACGGTGGTGGTGACCATGCACCAGCCGTCGGCTGCGCTGCTGCAGATGGTGGACCGTCTCTACGCGGTGGTGGCTGGCCAATGCGCATACATGGGGTCGGTCCCCAACCTTATACCGTTCTTTGAAAACCTAAACTTATTCTGCCCTGAATACCATAATCCTGTAGACTTTCGTAAGTATATTAGTAATTACCCTGAGTGCTTAGCCAAGTTGCAAATCGCTAACGCTTAGTAGCGTATCGTAGTTTTCTCTCTCTGTCACGCTTTCATATTAGTGTGGCAAAAATAGTTAGCTGCCTGTCGTTTACGATTGACGATTAAGCGTTAGCGATTGGCACCTTGTCTAAGCACCCTGATTTTATCCCGATGATTGTATTGCTGGTTAGTGTCATTCTGTCGTTCGCTCATTCATTTTATATCTGTTTTTGTTTCAGTTATAGAAATATGTGGAGATCATTCAGATGAACTAGTACAATATACACAAAATGGACGAGATACGCAGTGGCTTCATAATATATCGAATGAGACTGATGATAAATTAATAGGTAAATATAAACACTAAACATGTTCTTACTAAAAGTAATGAATGAACTTTATAATTAGTTAATAGCAAAGGTCATTAATGATATTATGTAGGTACTATTGTTATATCAAACTTGGCCGTTTGCTTCCAATGAGATTTAAAGGAAGATTTGATATGTAATTTTATTGTAAGACAAGTAAGATTTAAATCAGTTTAATTTATTTAGTTCATTGCATACTCACAATCTGCAGATTTATGATTGACGAACCACTTTTTATACTTAGTCTGTTGACTTTACCGTCACGATCTAATGAGTATAATTATGTAGAGAAACCGAAGTGCAACAGAACCGCGAAGTTGATAAGAGAATACTTACAATAGTACAATATTAGAATATCTAATGAATGTTACAGAAATATATAATGCAGATTTATACGAAGAAGTATGTCTGACAACGCTCCCACCCCCAAAAGAGGACCCGGCGAGTAAGATCCTACTAGCGCTGAAGAGCACGTATGGTACGAGTTCATGGAAGCAGTTTACCACCTTAACACGAAGATCCTTACTAGTGCGTATATTTATAAGTATAAATAAAATACCGATTTTAAATATACAGGGTGGAAAGATAAGTCGGCCCCTGGAGGGAAACTAACTAGTAGGAGAATGGAATCTATAATAACTTATAGTTTTTCAATTCTTAATTATGAGTTATAATTAGTCATGTTTTGTGGATATACTGCCCAGTTCCCAGCCAGTGGCATTTCAATCTCTTGGATGATTCTTACGACACCTACGGGAAGAGTTGAGGAGGTGACAAATTTATTCTTACTGCCATCACTACGTACAAACTAATATGATGATCTTCATATTAGTTTGTAGATTTTAATACATATTGTGATTTTATAGACGATTGATGATGAGCAGCAACGTCATCATAGTGGACACATTACTTTGATCGCCAATCCGCTTGCCCAACGCAGCAATTATGGGCATTGGCTCCTAACACGCATAGTTAATAGGAGAGGCCTACGTCCAGCAGTAGACTGAGATAGGCTGATAACTGCGACCATATATAACATGGACGTCTAACGCCAGATCAAAAATGCCCCCATAGACAATTGTTCAATTGTGCCAAGATGGGTAGGACATCCCAATCCCCGCTTTTCTTAACACCGCGCATATTTCGGCGCAACATCTTTGACAAATGTTTTTAGAATAAAGCCAATCAAAACTTTGATGGACCAATCACAACCATTTTTTCATCACACCTGTTCCGTAAGTGCGCCAATACGCTGCGGTGATGCGGGCCGTAGGTGCGTCATTACGTCATTGTATGCCGTTAAGGATTTTCATACAACATTACGTCGCACTAGCGGGGTCCGGCCCACGCCGCGCGCCGCGCCGAGATTTTTTTTATGAAATTGATGAAATTAAGTCATCCCTGATTTAGACCATTTTAGAGTAGTTTTGTGAAAATATATTGTTTTTCATCACACCTGCTCGTAAATGCTGATATTACAGGCAGGCATGCATGAACGTAATGAGCTATATTATGCCCATGGCCGTAATGACTTTTTTTTTAATTTTCATACAACATTACGTCGCACTGGCGCGCCGCCCGCTGCCACGCCGGCGGGAGGCGGCGCGCGGCGCGCGCTGCGCCGGGACTTCTGTTATAAAAATTATAAAAAGACATCCCCGTTTTTGAGAAATGATTTAGACCTTTTTAGAGTAGTTTGTGATAATATATTGTTTTATTTACTTATTTTGCCTCACAGGTGTGATGAAAAACATTGTGTGTGCCACGGGCGGTACAAGAATTATGAACTCGTGTGAAGTAAAGCCCGCGCCTTCGGCTTGGGCTTTACTTTCACACTCGTTCACAATTTCTTATTTACCGCCCTTAATACACAATGTACTATTATTTACTTTTTTGCATCACAGGTGTGATGAAAAACATTGTGTGTGCCACGGGCGGTACAAGAATTACGAACTCGTGCTAGAATTAAGCCCTCACCTTCGGCTCGGGCTTGAATTCACACTCGTTCGTAATTTCTTGTTTACCGCCCTAAGTACACAATGTACTATTAAATGGTGGTTTAAGTTTTTATTGGTTGACATTGAAATTCGTTGCCGTGGTGCATTGAAGCGGGGGTGACATTTGTCAACTAAAATTCAGGACCGTTTTTGAAAGGCGATTCAGTATGGCGTGCGGCTTCCATGTTTTATTTGTTCGTAGGCTGATAATGTAATTGTGATTTTAGCTAATCACCTAACGAATGCCAATTGGTGTCTTATTCCAGTCTCGATGGCGAGACCCCCAGTTCACGCTGATGATGACGGGCATCCACTGCGCCATGGCGCTGTTTGTCGGCGTGCTGTTCTTCAACATCGGCGAGGATGCCAAGCATGCGCTCGACAACTATAACTTTCTCTACTTCAGCCTCATGTTCCTCATGTTTACCGCTTTTAGCGCTGTGTCTATCACATGTAAGTCCCCGTCTCTGTTAAAAAAATTTGCGATTTGCGACATTAGAACATATGTAATTATATTTCACAGCTTAACACGTTCGCTGCGATATAAGGCTTAAATACCCGATGCATGTACTCCCGTTCTGTGCGGATGCGAAAAACTGTGAACTTCCCCTAGTGCAGATGGTGTATAATGAGTATTTCTATATGTACAAAAGAGACAACTATAGGTTTAAGGTTAGGACTTTAAGGGCTATTTAATAAAGCATTAAAACTGTGCTAAGGTCTTTCGGCCGGAGACCGCACTGATTAATATTTTTTTCGAATCCTTGCGGATAATAGGCCGAAAAGCCCGTCATAGATTATAATGTCACTATTTACTAAGTATTATTTACTTTCGATTAGTGTCGTGACATCATTAGCGGGCATATACTTACGTAAATACGATAGTCCATTATTTGAGTGTTTGTTTACGTTTTCGTGACATAATTATTGCAGCTTTATCATTTATTATGCCACGGTCAAAACGATAAAAGTAAAAATGTAGATATTGAAAAAATCGAAACTAAGAAAAGTGTAAAAAATAATGTAAAAAATATGACTAGCAACAAAATCGATCTGAAATATATATCGTTAATCCTGTGCCAAGTGAGAAAGCGTAAACATTCCCACAGCTACCAGTAGAAGCACGTGAGTAGAGGAAAAGGGAGCACGATGACGATTACCGTTCAAAAAAACGCAATAAAAATATTCCAGAGATACCTGATATTCCACATATAATGTGAAGTATAATACTTAATGTCTTATTTTCATTGAGTACATAATATATCGTGTCTTAAAAAATAATATAAAAGTAACATGTCGATAACTTCTTTCCTATCACTAATACTTCCAGAAACAGACCTATTATTCAGTGCGGCATCGGGTCTCAAGACCTTACATATATTTTTGCATATATCTCTAAAGTAAATAGTAGGCACCCGGGGCGAAGCAAGCACTATAAGCAACAACTCATCGACTAGCGATATTGATAGTTAGGTATCCAAATTTTAACATTTCCGCAAAATTATTGTCATTTATACCTGTCGATACCTTAAATAGTCAATGAGCCCCATATCGCAGCGGCATAAACATTGAGTACCAGGCCAATCGGCCAGTTAACGCACCTTGTAAGAAAACGCCAGTTTTGGTCCCGCAGTGAACGTGTTAAAAAAAAGTCAATATTGGTATTTCAAATAAATTTATTTTTTCTTTAGCCTAAAAATACTAATCCATCAAATTTTAAAATGTAGCCTATACCGAGTTTTTTAAACAGAAGTTTCTAACATATTTATACCTACTTAACAGTAAATGCTGTTGCTCGTAGGTACACAAATTCTGATTATTTAAATGAAAAAATTGTACAATATTTAACAAAATTTGATATGAATAATGGAAATCCTCCACAATTATAATTAGTTGTAATTTGCGTTCTAGTTTTAAACTTCTGATTATTTAATTTTAAATAACCATAGTATTGTATTTAAATTTTCTTGCAATGTGGGTTTAATATTGTCTTTGAGTCGATCAACTTTTATCGTGCAGTTTGTATATTACTCGCTGCTATCGTATGTGCGCTCGCTTAATTCCATCTCACGCGTACAATGTCGCCTTGAGTGTAATGATCAACTTAGCACACTCGTATCGTATCGTAATGTACTATTATAAGTCTATGCTACGATTTTATTACATAGGGTTGTAGAACGGGGAAAGTCGTTGTACGGGTAATTGTTTTATCGCAAAATTAGTACACGAACTCCTTAACTTTATGTATGTCCACGGAAAAGACCTAAATCTGACAATGACCCAAATACACCTATAGTTGCTGATTTCTAAGAATGAACTTTTGACAGTTATAAATTGATCCTTATTAATATGAGGGTAAGACCAACAATTTTTCCAATAGTCTTAAGGTCATATATAAACTGGCTCATTTCTAAACTGGCAAAATTGAATTCTTAGAAATCTCCAACTATAATAGGAAGATTGTTGCCTAACAGGAAGTTTCACGTTGTCACTTTTCTTGGTAAAATGAGACAAAGTGGCACTTTACATTCTATGAGATTTAGTTTTGGATCGTAATGGTCCAGTTTTGAAGCATTACTTACCTAGTAAATATGAAAACGTATTAACATAATTCCACGGCATAATTGATATAACGATTATTCGTTTTTGGAGCAATTTTTGAACTCCTATTCATACACTCCAGAAATCCACGTATATAATATCGTGGTAGAAAGGCTCATATATTAAGTAGGTACAGTCGAAGACAAAATAAGGGGTATACAAAAACGTTCAAAAATCGTCCCCGTGCACTCTAATTCTGTGTAATAAGAACGTCGTAACATATTTATGAACGGATTCTTTCGATACTTATTTTTGCACTTGACTGTACCTACAAACATCCGGGTTAATAAGGGTGCGGCTCCACTGACGCGGAGCGGAGAGGAGCTGTGGGAGCTCGGCCAATGAGACCGCATTAGTGATTCGAATTTTGAATTTGAAGAATGTAATTGGTCAATTTTGCACATCTCCGCTCCTCTCCGCGTCACCCTAAGGTAAACGACCGATTTCCCACTGGCTCTAAACGTGCCACCTTTAAACTTAACTCATTACCAATACCAATATAAATGACAGCAAGGTGTCAAGTCAACTATTGGGCATGAGTACGTCGAATATCTTGTAACGTGTTTTGATAGACATGTATGTAACTTATTGTTTGTAAATTTAGGGGCGTTAGTTAATTTTGACGTTAAACAGACATCACTCAGAAAAGCAAAAAAACTGAATTAAATAAATCTACCGTTAGGCACCTATTGTTACTTATTTAGGGTGTCCCTTATTTTAGAAATTAATAAAGCACACCCCCAAAATAAGTTTCTTTTACCTCAAATGTAAGACTTCAAAACATTAATAACTAGTTGATAAAATTAGTTGGTAGAAATTCTTAATTTATAGGTTTCATTAAATTTTGTAAGTAAAATAATTATATATCATTTTATATTTTGTTCGAGTTGAGACTAAATCATGAATACTGGATTATTTACAATGTTACAGCAACTTTAACTCGCTTACGGCCTGTTTCACAATCTCCAGTTAAAGCTATCTGTCTGATAAAAAATAACACTATCTCTTTCTTTCACCTGGAAGAATAAAGAGAGCGTGTTATTTTTATCTGACAGATAGCTTTAACTGGAGATTGTGAAACAGGCCCTTAGTCTAGGGATTCTATTTGAAAGCAGAATTGAAAATACCATGGTCTAGTCTATTACCATGAGGATTGATTAAAAAAAAAGAGGAATATTGTAAGTAACCTTTGACCGATTCATTTTTAATTAATGTATTGTTATTTATAATATTCCATATCATTTTAATATTTGTAAAACTTCATTAATTTGTTCCGTTTCTAAGTTATATTTTATTTTAGCGAGAAATGTAGGTACCTAAACTTTGAGCGGGTTAGAGATTTTGCGCATTGGTGCGAAGAAGAAGATATATAGATTGTCTTTTGTTTGTTCTGTTGTTAGTCGTGAATTGAGATTGAGATGTATCGATACATAAGTAAGATAATAAAATAATTAAGTATTGTCAAAGTTACTGGGTATTTGATTAGTCTATTTCACAAAGCACTCTGAAAATAAATTTCAGTACATTCCTGTAACTGCAGCCGTGCTGATTTTCATGCCATTTTCCTATACTATGTATGAAAATTATTTTTACCGGATTAACTTAGGTATGCTACTGCCTTATAACCATTTTTTCACAAAATTAATTTGATGAGAACAAAAAAACAATACTTTATTATCAACTTACAGTCTGACCAAATTTTTTCATAGTCATTCATGGGAATTCCAGATGAAAGTCGGCATGGATTCCTGTTACAGGAATGATCAGGTTTTTTTAAAGAGTGCTTTGGGGTTAAAGAAGCCGATTTAGGGAGGTATGCGTTATTAATTTCTAAAAATTATAAAATAACTTATTTAAAGACAAAAAATATTAATACACTAATTATTCTCGTTAATATAGTTAGTATAACTACGTTCATAATCAGGTGCAGAAAATGGCCACACAAATCGAACGCCAGCACAACAAGGGCACCCGTTGTACGCTCGGCCTTATCTCCGCCGTAACTACCAACTGAGACATTAAATAAAAGTTCGATTCAAAAATGTGTAGATTAACACCAAAACAAGAAGAAATAAAAAGCAGCCAAGAGTTTGTCAGGCAATGCTCAATGTAGGGTTCCGTAGTTGTATCTTGTATCGCAGTGTGCTCAATGAAATCACTGCTTCATGTTTACATGAAGATCAAATGATTAACAAATCAGTAACATTAATTTCGATGAATTTTCGTTAATAAGTTAATTAAATTTAAAATTTTAATGTGCGTTGAATTGTTCCGTGATATTTATTTTGATTACAATTTGATATTGGTTAAAGCTGCATTGAAAATTTCTTAATATTTTTTGATGATTATTTGATGTTATTGCCGCCACAAAAATCCAACTCGAAAACTCTACCCGTGACGATTATTGATTTAACTAGCAGACAGTTGTACTGCTGAGGCATAACAACAGAGTTTTCCAAAACAGTGGAACCCTAAAAAGTAATGTAAATTAGATATTATTATAATTATGTTATTGCCGTTATTGGCCTCGGATAAACTTATAATCTCCTAACAACTTGTTTCCAGTCCCAGAGCAATTCCCAGTGGTACGACGAGAGCACTTCAACCGTTGGTACACGCCGGGAGCCTACTACGCGTCCACACTGGCGGCCGCCTTGCCCACGCAGACGGTGTGCACGCTATGCTACAGCTTCATAGCCTACTGGCTCACAGCGCAGCCGCCAGAAATCGTTCGCTTCGTTAGTTTCTGCGCCATTTTGCTGATGGTCTCATATGTGGCTCTCTGTATGGGACTGCTGAACGGATCGCTGTTTGACGTCAAGGTATACTATTATTAGAATGGTCTAGAACTCTAGAGAAAATTACAATCAGTGAAATCCAAGTTCCGTTTATTGCTAACTTACAAGTAGCCTAATACTTAGGTACAAGGTGGCAACCTAGCAAGCCAGTCCGGTTAAAACATGTAAGTACTACTTATACATGTGCATGTTTTAGCCAGGTTGTGTTTATCACTAGCACTATATACAGTAAAATATTAAAGTTATGATTCCTGGATACGTAGGTATTCAAATATTAGTACGTCTTATATTAGTCTCGCGTTGTCACACTCACGCATATCAATTGGTTATCAAAATATTCATACCACCTCACTGCATTTAGCATATATTATTCAATTTTACTGTTACATTCATGCGAATCACAATGAGTATATGACATACGCATGTCATATACTCATAGTTCATATGAAAAAAAAAATTGGTAACATCCACATTTAAATAATTGGAAGTATCCTTAAAAGCTCGTAAACATTTATCGTCTTGACATTCTCAGATAAGATCGGATCTTATTTTATCAACCACAGGCTACTTAAATACCACGGCTAATAATAATAAAAATAATTATGTCCTTTTTAAACGCATTTTATAAACTATAACTAACGTGAGACTCAAACATATTTCAATATTTATCAAAGTAACCACTCACGTAATTTAAGTCGATAATTGCTCGACATGTTTCGATCCATTTAGAGGATCCTCATCATGGAGTACCTGCGAGCAAAGCCCAACGTGTACATGTATCAAAACATGTTGAGCAATTATCGACATAAATTACGTGAGTAACCCGTATGATAAATATTTAAATTTTATAGACTGTTGTCATTGCAATACAACGCGGTAATGCAGCGTGCGTAATGGGCACCTTTGCACCGCACCGGGAGCATTGCGGGGTAGCCTCTTTGAGTAGGTTCTATAACCTATTCAAAGAGGCCACGCAAAATAGGCAGTTTTTATTTGATCTTAGTTTTACCTATTTTTAGATTTCATATTTAAGTTTTAATAGGCAAGTATTATTTTTACGGTTTTAACATTTATCATGCTATATAAGTTTGTATTAATTAATAAAGTGTTTTTATAAATACCTATGTATAGAGTGGTATTGTAAGGACATGATAAGCTAATAATTCTCTTCGCAGAGGATTTGCCGCTATCTTACACTCGACAGTCGACATAGGCACGCGCGTGGGTGGATACCTAAATAATCACAAACGCGGGTTCAATAAACCGGTTACCAGTTACAACAGCGCGTTACATCAATACAGAGCGTGGCTACGTAACACTATAGACCTACAATACTGCCCCATTCATGATATTATCGTACCTACATTTATACCTACATTTTATTATCATCATGAGTACCATGTGTATCGTCATAACGTAATCCAACGTACACTACCGAAAAACATAATTATTTTCTCAAACATGCAATGAAATATTGTCTTTGCGTTCCTTAAAATATACTCGGAAGTATCGCTTTTAGGGCGCAGTACCTAACTCACTGGGATGGAAACGGAATTTCATAACACTTTTCAGGCCTGCAAAGTAACTTTTTTTTTAATTTCGACAGCAATGTCATTTATTTGTATTTCTTTGTATGTTTGAGAAAAGCACTAATAATAATACTCCCCACGGCCGATTCGGCCACGGTGACTGCTGTCGACTCCGTTGTTATCTCTGGTGTGCTCGCAGCGGTAACCAATCTTAATACATGCCTCGGCGTGAAAACGGATTCCCGGCCTCGTTACCTATACTCGTACGTATATACCAACTTGGCCGGAAATCCTCATTTTCTCGGCCTCTGATGTAATGTACTATTTAAAAGAAGCATACGAAATTTTATAGTGGGAAATATTTTAAGGTCCTGGAAAGGGGTGCGCCAAAGTATTTATAAAATTGCAACTTAGATTATTGGAACTCCGAAAATTTTTCTTATACAATTTAACTTCATAATGATCGGTATTTAGAATAATCTTTGTTCATAATTATCATCACATAGAATTATTTATGTTCATAATATTGTTTTTCATACATATTTTTAGTACTAACTTTTATGTTTATATAATTTTTCACTATACTTATTTTATGCTATATATTCTAATGTTATAGGTATTTATTTTTATCTGTACTGGTTTTATGTATGAATTATTTTTGTTTAATTAAATATAAATCGTACTATTACTGTAAACTAGCTACCTGCACAAATCAGGTTGTGGCAGAGTAGGTACTGTACTAAACGGGTTCTCTCTAATTTTGTCCGAAACGCTTAGGACATAACAGACTTGGTATAATCTATTTTGGCATCAACTTAATGAGACAGAAACATCACTTGGCTTAAATAACAATATTTCGAATATTATTTTGTTCGAAACTATCTTGGCATATCATTAATTACGCCGAGTGTTATAAGACAGAAATTAGATTTGCATTTTTTTTTTGGGCATGTAGCCACATGTTCGAAACTTGCCTTTTTCGTCAGGCAGAATTTGCTGCAGTGAGCGAGCGAAGCGAGCGAACAAAACCTTCCGGGGCAGATCCGACTCGGATAGGTTAGGTTAGAAGACTAAGGCGGGAGCAAAGCTCCCGCCTTAAATTAAGGTTATTTTTTTTTTAGCAACCTAGAAAGTACTCAGCTCAGTAACACAGTAAGTAACGTATAGAATATTACTACTACCTCAATTATATTTTTTCGATTATTATTAATTATTCCTTCTCTGTTATGCTAAAACAAACTATGCCGATACTTTTTATGCACATCCAGATTATGCCTCATCATAAATAGGAGCATCGAAATTATGCTCGAATAATATTCGAACAACTCGAAATCTGCCACAAAGAAATATGCTAAAGTTGAGTATGCCACAACAGTTTCTGCACAAAGTCCATTATGACTACATAATTTATGGTATTCATAAAAGAATTATACCACAACAGAGTGAACCTAATGGGAAAATGTTTATAAATAAACAATTTATTTCAAATAACTTTATGAGTATAGATTAATATACTTGACGACTTTAGGAGGATAACATTTCGAAATAAAAATCGTTATGAACATTGTAGGTAGAAGTATAATTTTTAGTAAGAAAAAAGTATGAGAAAAAATTTTCGGAGTAATGATGATTATGAGTAAAAAACGGTATTAGTAAAAATATTCGAAGAAAAAATTGTATAAGTGCCAATATGGACCCCCTGGGAAGACTGTGCAGACTAGCGATGTAACGAATATTCGCATTCGCATTCGTATTCGCGAATATTCGCATGTTTTAAAATATTCGCATTCGTATTCGCATTCGCGAAAAATTTACGCGAATATTGCGAATATTTTAATCTAATTATTTCATTCTTTTAAGGCAGGAAGTACTACATTCTAAGTTGACTTAATACCTAGAAGTCTAGATACAAAAACATGCGACTCTACAAATGATACATTTTAAGTGAATGATGAATAAAATGTAAAATTTATTATTATTTTCAACTTTATTGCAATTAAATATTTCACATACAAAAGAGTATAAATGACGGACTTAAAGCTTTTGGGCATTTTCTACCAGCATTATCTAATGTTCGTGTATATGTATGTTGTAATAATACCCAATATTCGCATTCGTATTCGCGAATATGAATCGCAAATATTCACATTCGCATTCGCGAATATTCCAAAACCGATATTCGTTACATCGCTAGTACAGACTCGCGAGGAACCCGCATAATTTAAAAAGGAACACACACACGTAAAATGGGGTAACTTTTTGTTGGTCACCTTATGGCATACGATATAATATTGACCGATATTATTTCTTAGGTACTGTGCGGTGTCACATTACACGTTTTTTCTAGCGTGAACAACAAAATGTAACTAAATTACATCAAAATAACATTTACTCGTATTTGTTTATAGGTTCTTAAACTTAGGACTTCGAGTACCTATGTTTTTTTTGATAAACATTTTTTCGATGATCAATGCTTTGCAAGTCAAAAGAATACCTATAACCTTAATATTATACAGGGTGTTTGGTTAGCGGTGTCGGAGCTTTTAAGGGCTTAAACTACAATCAATTTTATCGATAAATTACCATACAATTTTTTTTTGTGCCAACGACAATTAAATGGCGGCCATTTTAAAATTTCAAACAGACGAATACGGGCGCACGTGATATTTCTGGAATTATACGTTTGTTATCGGTCCTATCCCTGCAAAAAAATCTCGTTAGAGAGCTCATTAGATAAGCAAACTAATTAAGCTAGTCATTTGACTCAACTATTTGAACAAGAAGGCAAAAAAAATTTTTTTTATTAAAAATAGTAAAAAATTCACCTTAATTTTTCAATTAATTTAATTTTGCATGAAAACTAGGTCGCTAAGATAGGTTTTTGGTTTTGTTATTTATTAGTACAGTATTTTAGCTAAAAAATAACACCATAATTACAGTTATACCTTAAATACTTTAGGAATTACAAGTGCTCAAACATACACTAAAACAGCTGCAGTTAGCGTTCCCGATGCAAAATCCATAAACAAATGAATGTCAGCAGTGTACTGACTAGTGAAGTGGCCGCCTTCCATCCATTCAGTGCAGGTTTGAACACTTCTAATTCCTAAAGTACTTAAGGTATAACTGTAATTATGGTGTTGTGTTTTAGCTAACATCCTGTACTAACAAATAACAACACCAAAAACCTATCTTAACGACCTAGTTTTCACGCAAAATTAAATTAATTGAAAAATTAATGTGAATTTTTTACTATTTTTTAATTAAAAAAATTTGTTTAGCCTTGTTGTTCAAATAGTTGAGTCAAATAATTAGCTTAATTAGTTTGCTTATCTAATGAGCTCTCTAACGAGATTTTTTTTGCCGATAGGACCGATAACAAACGTATAATTCCAGAAATATCACGTGCGCCCGTATTCGTCTGTTTGAAATTTTAAAATGGCCGCCATTTAATTATCGTTGGCACAAAAAAAAATTGTATGGTAATTTATCGATAAAATTGATTGTAGTTTAAGCCCTTAAAAGCTCCGACACCGCTAACCAAACACCCTGTATAGATTGTTTTTAATAAATAGGCAATCTTTCGCTACTTGACATAATTGCCGCTAAAATAAACCTATTTTCTATTTTCTATTTAAAATAGCAACTACGATTGCGCTGAGCAATTGTGAATATGGCCTGACATGGTTTTTTATTGCTTTTCTTATTTATTTTGTATTGTTTCAATCATATACAAAGTTACATTTTAAAAAATACTCTTTTTATTACATCGAGCATGCACTTATTGCACTTCTTAATTTTGGCCTTAACAAATGGGAACCTATCTATCTATCTAGGACCTATCTAATGAAATACAGGGGCCAATTTTACACAATTTGACCTAGACTTATGGTAAGCTCAATCAAATTATGTGTTGTACCCACAACGCATTACCTTGACGACGCTCTACTTTTACTTTCCGACGATAATAATGTATTATAAATAATGTAGATCAAAGACCAATATTTGTGATACAAGAATCGAAACTGAGATTGCATTTCCCTCCAGCATATTTGATCAATTTATCAAATATTTTATTGAGCAAAAAAATATGCTTGTTGCTTGTATTTAAATAATCGTGTGGTGACGGTAGTACGAAAACGTTTGTCACCACCCCAACTCCTCCTGCGGGTGTCGTAAAAGTCGACTAAGGGATTGAAGTGTCACTGACCATTATTTGACAAAAGATTGATGATGGGCAGTAGCGTCATCATATCATATTCATATATCACATATCATAGTGGACTCCGCTTGCTCAGCGTGGCGATTATGGGCATTTACCGCCTAATGCGTCTATACGCATAGTTAATACGAAAGGCTTACGTCCAGCAGTAGACTATCATAGGCTGATGATGATGATGATGATGATGATTTAAATAGTTAGTCACTCCAATTAAGCATGTTAATTTATTGCTATTAATTTAATCATATTTAATTCCAGAACGCCATGATTTTCGGGCCGTTCATCATAATGCCGTTCACGATATTCTCGGGTTTCTTCCTGCACCTGCCCGACTCGCCGGCCATCTTCCGCTGGATGTTCCACATCTCCTTCCTGAAGCACGGCCTGGCGGGGCTCTGCATCACCATCTTCGGCATGGGCCGGCCCCGCCTCCCCTGCTCTGAACTCTATTGTCACTACACATACCCCGGCTTCCTGCTTAAGGAGGTCGGCATGTCAAAAGAACAATATTCAGTTGTATTTTTAGCTTTAATTGGTATAGTCTTCGTAGTCATGTTATGTACATACATTTCATTAAAAATTAGGCTCAAGTGTAAGTGGTAAAGTAATGTTAAGATTACCTAAACTTAGAGTTTTGCCATGTTGTTCAAAGTTTTAATTAAAATAGCAACACACTTAAGGGATTTAGTACCTACGTTAGTGTATTAAACTTGTGGGTTTCTTCTACGTACAAAGCTAGTCATAAGCATGGTTTTAAAGGGTGCCTCCAAGTAGCGGCAGACCTCTGACGTTTTCTCTTATTCACTTACAAACTAGATAGTTTTAATGAGTCCAAGTAACACATGCCAAATGCTTAAACTATTGTAAATTGTTATTTATAGTTAGTTCGTTATTTATATGTATATTGAATTACATAATTTAATCTACATATAAATAATTTATCTTGTTCATGGGGCCCTTACAGAATTTGTCTTTTGTTTGTTTGTAGACCCAATGGAAACTTGTATGTAAAATTATAGTGATTAAATAGCTAAAACTTGAGAGAAAATCAGGGCCAATGAGATTTTTTGTTATTTAACATGAAACACATTCCAAATTCGTAAGATAGTGTAATCATATTGTATAAATAAAGTTATTTGTACATCAATTATTCTTTCGACAATATAAAACCAAATAAATTCAACTTAAAATGTATAGAAACTTCTTCAAGAAATGACTCGTCAGATAGATATGCGTATTGATGCATTAGGACTTAGGAGATGATAAACGTTTTTGTAATTAAATACATACTGCGTTATTTACAGAGCCTCCCAAAACTAAAGAACATGAACTACAGAGGCATTTTCAAAACTAAATGCAGAATCATGGACTTCATGTATTTAATCACGTTATTAAATGTGAATAAAAATTGATGCATTTAAACCACAAAATTCATAAGTTTCATAATGTTGTGAAAGAGTTTGTTAAACATAGCAGTGGAGAGTGATGACACAATTTTTTCGGGAAAGGGCGACAATAAGACTATCGAAATAAAAACAATATGTGTAATTTAAATTACGAGTATATAGTGTTATTTTTACATAATATAAGGCTTGTTCACGAAATAAAGTAGCCATTGCTGTATAATTCTTTTTTTTAGTATGAGACCATACCTTAGTATGGGTGTTATTACAAAGAAGGGCTCTTTGCCTATCTTCTCGGATGCTGTGGTTGATATTTATATCAATTTTTCCATACTTTTCTTACTTATTTTACCATTTTGGGTCATTTAGTTTCCCAATGGGTCTTAACTAAATTACAATAGCGATACTATAATAAACTGTGAATCTCGTGTCTACAATTTTTATTAATTATTTCAAGACTAACATTGTTGAAATCGTCTCGGAAGTTCGCACTTTTTTGGGCGTGAACTTTTGCATTAAGCATTATCTGAAGTTATTTTGATTTTGACGACTTTTCAGCGAATGCTTTAGGATATTTTTATTGTTAAACTTAAAACAGAAGAATCAATTTACAGTCCCATGGCTGTTAGAACTACATGGGACTGTTACGTAAGAGTAGAGACTGATTTTACGATGGCTACTTTATTTCGTGAACAAGCCTTACTCAAGCACACTCAACAGCAATAAAAAGGGTCGTCCTCTATATAGAAAGTCAAACATCATAATTGTAAATGTACAGCGTGTGTACCTTGATTTTAACGCAGACTTAATTTCTATCCTTCCTCACTGCACCGAGAAGCGAATATGAGCGGAATGGTTACTAACTGGTGTAGTATACTCCATTTCAAATACCATGGCCCGATGCTACATAAAACTTTGCAGAGGCATCGGGCCATGGTATGGAGTATACTGAAACATAAATATTAGTTCTTAAAAAATATTTGATCCGTATTAAAATACACTTACGTAGACATAGTAACAATTTGTACCAAAAATGCATTCACTAGATATACCTTTTAATTTTTCTCAAATTCGATCAATCTATGTAGCTATGTACGTTTTTGCCCAAGTAATATCAAAAACCTAAACCTCTACCGATTTTATTGACTGAATGATACAGTATGGACAGTGAAGTCACTATCTGTGATATACATTTTAGTAGATTGCCTTTACATTGCACAAATTAGTATAGTTATTTTTTTTTTCAGTAAAATGATGTAGAATACTTCTACTATAATATATGTATACAATAGCTATATATAAAAAAAACTGTTTTATTTAAGTTCTTTAAGATTTATGACTTCAGGGATGGTGAAAGAGAAAATTACTGGTAGATATTTTTCCGTTATAAGTGTAAATATTAAAAAAAGAGATTTAAGCACGTCACTCAGATGATGTGATCGTGTAAAAATATATAATTACAGAGAAAAATATACAGTTATGATATTAAATAAACTTTTATTACTTGGCATGGGTCTGCCCTGAAATTCCCAATAATATCCTGTAACGATACTTCGTAATTCGCAACTAACTGGGGGGTTACCATGATGTCCTAATGCGGTTCAGTTTAGAGAAAAAGGGACAAGGCTATAGGAGTCGTATACTGCCGTCATAAGCTAAAAGGCCGTCTTTTGACATTTTGGCGAAATTGACTTTTTGAGATATTCGTAATGTCCAGATTAAGCCGCATCGACCTATCTGGTCCATTTTCTTCTAGAAGGCTTAGTTCTCGAGATAAATTAGTTAAAAAGGCCGTATACACATCAATTTTGCAAGAGTTCCTAATCTAAAAGGCGACTTTTGACCTATTCAAAGCTAAAAGGACGTATATGCTAGCTATACGTATTTTTATCCTTTGACAAGAACCTAATATTATTCACAGTGTCTAGCCTAAAAGAACGTATAAGACAAATACAAAGCAAAAAAGACGTATAACCTTCAATACGTTCTTTTAGGATAGTATCGGTACCACAAAATTGGATCCGACTCTAATCTAAAACATCGTGTAACGTTTTATTTGGATAAAAGTGTCGTATACGTAATTTTATCTTAGCATCACTTTACTACTTTTCTTTCACGGCACTAATCTATTAATACGTATTACTGTTATACGTTCTTTTTAGTCTGTACAGAGTTCGTAATTATTCGATGTATACATGTAAAATGGCCGTGATTGTCACAAACTAGTTAATAAAGCCGTATATTAGAACTAGTCAATGAAGACGTAATTGGAGTGAGAAAGACAGATGCCCGAAATTTGTAAATTCCGAAGTTCGCAGTAGGTATACATACAGGTTGTGACGGACCCTACGAGAGCTGTGGCGGCTTATCGCGCGCTAATTAGTCGTTAATATTATGTTCCTTATAATACAATGATATTTATATTGATGTTAGGTTCTTTATAATATGCCGTATACATATTATGGCTGCGAAGTATGAAGTATAAGACGAGTCTAGGTGAAGAGGCCGTTACTGGATTTTAGGCCCACAAAGTCTCGATTTTATACCATATAAATTGTGGTACAGGCTTCATATCATTCAGCCCTTTCAAAATATATATTCACACGAGTTGCAACGCAACAATGCAAAGTCTTGATGTTTGGTGCATTATGAAATTATATTTTTTATCTTGTAATTTTTTATAGTTAGTTACGCAGTTACACAGGGGAAGGAATATGTGACAATGTTTAATAATAATTTATAATAATTTAAGTTATGCGGATGATATGGTTCTCCTCAGTCCATCGATCGGTGCCTTACGCGAGCTCTTAGCGGTTTGCCAGAACTTTGCCTTGAAAAATGGCATGAAATACAATACCGCTAAGACAGAGATGGTAATTTTTAGGTACGGTAAGGGTCCGGAGAGAGTGCCACCGGTATTCCTTAATGGTGAAGCAGTTCGGGCTGTAAAACAGTTCAAATACTTAGGGCATATAGTATGTGCTAATATGCAAGACGACCTAGACTTGGAGCGTGAACGAAGGGCCCTGGCAGTGCGTAGCAATATGCTGGCGCGCAGATTCGCTAAGTGTTCCAAGGAAGTGAAACTTGTGCTGTTTCGGGCGTATTGTCAAAGTTTTTATACATGCCAATTATGGACAAAATATACACGAAAAGCATACAATAAATTGAGAATACAGTACAATGACGCTCTGCGAATTCTCACTAAACTACCACGGTTTTGCAGTGCGTCAGCAATGTTTGTTGAAGCCAGGGTACCTGACTTCTTTGCCATTATTAGAAATCGAATAGCATCATTCTGGAAGAGGGTACGTATTTCTAATAATAGGCTTATTATGACCCTGACAGAAAACATTTATCAAAATGTGTTTTTCTTGCATTGGTTGTCCGCGCATCAGCAACCGAACCGAAAATAGTTTTTAGTTGCCTTATTTTATTTATTTTATTGAATTTTGTAAACTGTATTTTTTCTACTCTTTTTTTTTCTACTCTTTTATATTTATATGTTTTAATTTTAGTATATACACAAATATTTATAATATTGTAATGGGTCTATTGCCTGAATAAAGAAATATTCATTCATTCATTCATTCATTAACTATGAAGCATGGTTTTGGGGATACAGCTCTATTATTTTGTTGTATTTTGCTTAATTTTTTTTTCATGGCTTGGTTGAGAAAGTCACTATTTATTTATATGTCACATTTTATTTATTTATTTTACCTGCTCTTTACTTAATATCCTCGTTTTGAAGTTATATTTAAGAAGTCAAAGATTTTATCAAATTTGAAGTTCATATTTAAAAAACTTTGGATCAAACCAACTTGAGACATCTTATTGTATTACAATCATTTCTGTGAGTAACTCTAAAATCCCAAAACTTTATGAGAAATTTTTCATTTTGGTAACCAATATTAAATTTAATTATTCACAAAGTTAATATGTTAAAGAAATTTAAGTTATTTTTGATGTTTTACTAAATGAGAAATCTCACTATCTCATACTGTTAAGCTTTAAACGTACTGTGACAAATGCTAACTTGATTACCTTTCGTACTAATACCTAAATAGGTTTTTAGTTTAAGTAGGTATTATCTAAAACATATTATACATGTATATTGTATATACCAATCATGGCTGACACAGATAATTATGTTAAGGAATTTTATGTTTTTGTTAATATTCTACTCAAATAATGTAGGTAACTATTCGAACCAAAGACAATTAAAGTAGCATACATAGTAAAAATGTTTATACTTGAGAATAACACAAACGAGATTCCTTATTTAGTAAAACATAAAAAACCTAACGATTTTAAATAAAATTATTAATTTAAAACATAAGTCTGAGAACAAATTTTATATTTGTTTTGTATACCATTTTTGTCCCTGATTAAAAATGTGTCTTTTGTTTCAAATATTTGTTAGCCTTCGTAACCTACTTGGTAGCGACCCTGCTTACGAAGCTGGAGGTTCCGGGTTGAAATGCCGGCGAGGGCATTATTTGTGTATTTATTTATCACAAATCTTTATTTCTTGGTCGTAGCGGTGTATATATTTAAGTATTACATTTATATTAGCTTATTATGTATATTGTCGCACTTTATAATCCTTAATTGAGCTTATCGTGGGTCTATGTCGATTTTCGACGAAGATTTTCCACGATTTATTTATTTTTTATTTAAGATATTTAATAAAAATATGTTACTGCATAAACGTACTTATATTCATTTAACAGCTAAAAAACTTAAGACTTTTAGTAAAAAAACCGGCCAAGTGCGAGTCGGACTCGCGCGCAAAGGGTTCCGTACCATTATCAATTTATTATTGAAAAAATACAGTTAAATCAACCTACCTCAAAAACTATAGGAGATAATTTTATCAAACCAAAAATCGTTGATAGAGTTTATTAATGTGCATAACATATACTTTTTTCAGAATTTTATATCGCGTAGTTTAAAAAATAGAGGGGGGGGGGACACATTTTTCAGACTTTGAGACCTGATATCTCGAAAACGATTTGCTTAAATAAAAATGTGATGTATAAACCTTCATATCATTTTCAAAGACCTTTCTATTAATACCCCACACGCTTATGTACAACTAAAAAAAAAATTCTATCCCTCAGTTACATGTATGGAGGGCCCCCACCCCAATGGTTTTTTTTTACAATTTAGTATCACATTCCTGTAGCGGTTCATACAACACATATCCTTACCAAATTTCGTTACTGTAGCATTTATAGTTTCCGAGTAAATTGGCTGTGACAGACGGACAGACGGACAGACGGACATGACGAATCTATAAGGGTTCCGTTTTTGCCACATTGGCTACGGAACCCTAAAAAGTATATTGTTGCTAAGCTAAAAAAACGTATGTGACTTTATACGGCTTTATTGATTAGTAACCATACGTTAACAGGGAAATCCTAAGTTAAAATGCCGTATAACGTGTTTTTACTGCCTTTTTGGTTAGTACAACCTGCAGCTTTTTAAGCGTAAAACTAAGCTAAAAGTATTTCTGTTAAATAAAAAAAAAACTAATGTAATAAAGTACATACAAAAACCGTGTTTTGTACGTAGGTACATATATGTAGCTCCCATTTACAAAAGAAAAAAGTGGAAAAAGTTGTTTCATTTCGTAGAAATTACAAAAACAAGGTTTTTGGCGATTATCTCGAAAGTAACTTTTGTCAAAAGACGGCCTTTTAGCTTATGACGGCAGTATATCACTGTCGCTTTCCCTGAACCTAAACTGAATCGCGTTAGTACGTCATGGTAACCCCCCGGCACTGAAGCGGTACAATGAGTTGGCAAGTATCGCTTACGTTAGGTTTTACTCGATATGTAAAGCTCCAATAAATAAGTGCGAGCGTGATGGAATGGTTTACGTACCGATACTTGATAAATAAGTGCGAGCGCGATAGAATGCTTTACGTGTCGGTGAAACGTAACATAACCGATACTTTAAAACTCATAGTTACGGCTACTGATGTATTTGCTATTACTAGGATATCGGACTGGCTAACTGCTATCAACACGGGTCTCCGGGACTACGAGAGTGCCCGTCTTGGAGATCTAGATGCCAAACGCCAGCTTCGGAAATCTCGGCCCATGCCCTCCTATTGTTCATCTTGCTGCCGGACTTTCAAGACAAAACTTGGTTTTGCGAGTCACCTTCGAGCCCATGCACGCAAAGAAACCGATCAGAAATAGATTTATTTTTAATTGTCCGAGTGTCGCCGTCGACGGATACGTCTGGGAGGACATCATTTGAGCGAGCATATAAGTATTGATAGTGCACTAACACTTACCACGTACGAAATAAAGACGCATCATTAGGTGTAAAACTAAATACAGGGTTGTTTTAAACCGGGGCCATTCTATACTCATAATTACGTACCCATTCTGTCCCTTCGTGTGCACTCGTGCCGCTAAAGGTGCATTCAGACCAAACGAGCATTCACTATTCTATCCCCCACTACGAAATCAACGAATCACGTTTTGTGTAACGATCGAATTTCGTAGAGTAGGGGGTTAGAATAGCGAATGCTCGTTTGGTCTGAAATAGTCTGAATGCACCTTAAGGTTTCAAAGCCTGTATGTATCAGGCCTGCTACCGCGAACACCGAAGTTCGTAAATTTCGGAGATTTATCTCTGTCACTCCAACGAAGGCGTCATTAGAGTGAGAGAGAGAAAACGCCGAAATTTGCGAACTTCGATGTTCGCGGTAGCAGGCCAGTAGCCGTACCATGAGTTGACATGTTTAACGTTTCGCTCCAAAACATCAGTCCGAGCGTGATAGACAATTTTACGTATCACATAAACGCTAAAGAGCAACGACAAACGTCGTCTGGCCAACTCGTAGCCTTACATTAAACTTTTTTTAAATTCTTTTCATATACCGTAAAACCATACAACTGTAGTCCAGTATTACAACTATAGTCCACAAGTTCACTCGTAATTAAGCATCAATGGAAATCTTTTATTTTGGTTTTATCTAAGTTTTTTAATCATGAATGGGGAGACTTTGTGTAACAACTGCGTCAATAATATAATAATTACACTAAATAGACGATATTTGACTTAGTTTTGGACCATAATTGGGAGCTTTTGGACTATAGATGGGTAGTTTTACGGTAATTGAAACGTCCAGTAATCACATTTTCAACAAAACACGAGTAGAGTCTGTATCTTTTAAAAGATAATTATGTTCATTCTCAACTAGGTAGGTACTAACTATTATTCCTATACGTAATGGGGTTAAAAGGTGGTTGAAAATTTGCATTGAAAATATGCAAAATATGTACCTATAGATTCGTACAGTCGAGTGCATTAATATGTAGACACATTTGTAAGGGATCAGTATGGAGAAGTGTATATATATTAATGCCCTTGACTGTACATAGTTATACACCTGATTTGTATTTTTAAAACAAACTTGAAACTTTGTTTACACATATTGAATGCTGAAGTAGATAGGCACGAACAATTTATATTCGATTTTCATTCTCGTTTTATAGTACATTAAAAATCGCTTTTGATTGACGAGGTTTATTCATGTAGAATATTTGGAAAGGACTTGTGTGAAGGTGCGAACTGTATAGGGTGCAGGTGCAGGCTGCAGATGAAGCAACATGGCTGCTGTTTCCTTTAAGGTGCATGCAGACCAAAAGAGCATTCGCTGTTCTATCTCCCTACTCTATGAAATTCGATCGTTACACGAAACGTGATTCGTTGATTTCGTAGAGTGGGGGATAGAACAGCGAATGCTCTTTTGGTCTGCATGCACCTTTAGTCTACCTTATTCCAGTGGGGGGTTAACATGACGTACTAATGCGGTTCTGTTTAGGTCGGGAGAAAGGGACAAGGCTATACGAGTCGCATATAAATAATATTCAGGATGGAAAGAAGTTATGGGTCCTGGAGGGGAACTACTTTAAATCCTTTAGTTAGGTCATTTTACTGAAAATGAACATAACTTCTTTCCACCCTGTATAGATACATACATACTTAAATACATAGAAAACAACCTTGAAAAAAAATAAGCAATCATTAGATAAGTATCTACAGATAAACATTTCTCGATATCAAGTTTCATAATACTTCAAATAAATTAGTACACAAGATGAATATAGATTTTCTTTGGTATGTGATCTATGTATACCGCTTAATACGATCACGTTTAATACGATTTCCCGCGTAATACGCCATTTTATGCCGGTCCCTGCATTTTGCATGCTGTTTTCCTACATTTTTGTATGGTTAATACGATTCATCATCACGTTTAATACGCTGTCTGCAACCCAAGTTACATTGACTTATGGCATTATTTACTTATAGATGTAAGCAGGAATGTTATAATTTTACTATACCAATTGAAAATTGCCGAAATATGCCGTGTGGTGACGGCAGTAAGAATACATTTGTCACCACCCCAACTCTTCCCGTGGGTGTCGTAGGAGTCGACTAAGGGACTAAAGTGTTACTGATCATACACTTGACCCGGGTATGTCTGAAAACTACGACCAAGACCACTGGGGGATGGGCAGCAGCATCCCTAAAGTGCGGTGGAGACACTGCGATCGCCAACCCGCATGCCAAGCGTGGCGATTATGGCAAATACCCCCCAAAATAAAAAGATAGCACAAAAAAGGCCGCGGCCCCGAGGTTCCGGCGACCCCCGGTGCCCTGGTTATGGTAGCGGCCAGGGTGCTTGCGGGGTCAGGGGTGCTAAGAATCTCCGGCAAAGATCCGGCTACCACCACCGACGACCTCTGGCCCTGGCAACTTATAACACACGTACACTGCGGACCGACGAAAAGTTAGTGGAACTGGAGGAAGGATTGAGCAAGTTGCGTTGGGACATTGTGGGATTGTCAGAAGTCCGAAGAGAGGGCGAGGACACGATAATCCTAAAGTCCGGCAACTTGCTCTATTTCCGGGAGGGCGACCAACAGTCTCAGGGAGGTGTCGGGTTCATCGTCCACAAGTCCCTCGTAAACAACGTGGTGAAGATCGAGAGTGTGTCGGCTAGGGTGGCGTACCTTATACTCAGAGTATCTGAGAGATACTCGCTGAAGGTCACACATACTGAAGCCGACTTCGACACACTCCGACGACGAGGTGGAGGCTATGTATGATGATATCTCAAAAGCCATGCATAGCTCCAGAACCTACTTCACCGTTGTTATGGGGGACTTCAACGCGAAACTGGGCAAGAGAGATGGTGACGAACTGAGGGTGGGGCAATTTGGGGTTGGACATCGGAACCACCGGGGCCATCTGCTGGCTGGTTTCTTGGAGAAGGAGGGACTCTACATGATGAACTCCTTCTTTAAGAAACGCGAGCACAGAAAATGGACTTGGATGAGTCCCGACGGTGCAACTAAAAACGAGATCGACTTCATCATGTCGACGAAGAGACATATATTCAACGATGTTTCTGTGATCAGTACGGTTAAAACCGGTAGCGATCACCGCCTGGTAAGAGGCACGTTGAATATATGTCCTAAGCTAGAACGCTCGCGACTGATGAAGTCTACGCTCCGTCCTGCACTCCATCTCCAAAACCCCGAGAGCTTTCAGTTGGAACTCCAAAACCGTTTCGATTGCCTAGGCGATGATGTGGACGTATTCAACGACGGGTTTGTGGAAGCTGTCCATAGCGCTGGGTCTGAGTTTTTTAAGGCCCAGCGGACAAATAAGACCAGAAAGCTCTCAGACTCCACTCAGAAGCTAATGGAAAAAAGAAGTGAACTGGTTCTACAATCCTCAGTTGATGCGACTTTATACCGGCAGCTCAACAGACAGATCTCTAAGTCCCTCAAACGCGATATGCGCCAATTCCGTACCAAGTGTATAGAAGAAGCCATCGAGCGGAACAAGGGCTCTAAAGTTTTTGCAAGGGATCTGTCTGTTGGGCAAAGCCAGCTCGCCAAATTAAAGACTGAGGATGGTAGGATCGTCACATCCAGATCTGAGCTGCTGAGTGAGATAGAGGGTTTTTATGGACAGCTGTACGTCAACGTCAACTAGCAGACCCGAAGTTGATCTAGCGGAAGACCTCAGAGCTAGACTGACCCGACACTATACAGAAGATATCCCGGACATCAGCCTGTGCGAGATTAGAATGGCTCTTGAACAGCTCAAAAATAACAAGGCGCCTGGGGAGGACGGAATTACAGCTGAGCTTCTGAAGGCGGGTGGTAAACCGATCCTTACGGCCCTTCAGAAGTTGTTCAATTCCGTCTTACTGGAAGGGAGAACGCCAAAGGCATGGAACAGAGGTGTGGTGGTACTGTTCTTCAAAAAAGGTGACAACGCTTTATTGAAGAACTACCGACCCATCTCACTTCTGAGCCATGTCTATAAGCTGTTTTCAAGAGTCATTACGAATCGTCTTGCACGCAGGCTTGATGACTTCCAGCCTCCCGAACAAGCCGGTTTCCGAAGAGGCTTTAGTACCGTAGACCACATCCATACGCTTCGCCAGGTTATACAGAAGACCGAAGAATATAACCTGCCCCTCTGTTTAGCGTTTTTGGACTACGAGAAAGCCTTCGATTCGATCGAAACATGGGCAGTACTACAGTCTCTCCAACGGTGCCAAGTCGACTACCGCTATATCGAGGTGTTGAAGTGTTTATACGAGAGCACCACAATGTCAGTCCGACTCCAAGACCAGAGCTCGAAACCTATTCTGCTGCAGCGGGGAGTTAGGCAAGGAGATGTCATCTCCCCTAAGCTGTTTACCGCTGCACTGGAGGATGTCTTTAAGACTCTGGACTGGAGAAGGCTGGGTATCAACATAAACGGCGAGTACCTCACTCACCTTCGATTCGCTGACGATATAGTAGTCTTGGCTGAGACCTTGGAGGACTTAAGTACTATGCTCGTTGACCTCAGTAAAGCCTCCGAGCGAGTTGGTCTTAGGATGAACATGGATAAGACGAAAATCATGTCGAATTCCCATGTAGCACCAACTCCCGTAATAATCGGAGACTTTACACTCGAAGTTGTAGACGAATATATATACCTAGGGCAAACTATTCAGTTAGGTAGGTCCAACTTCGAGAAAGAGGTCAATCGTCGAATCCGACTCGGTTGGGCAGCGTTCGGGAAGCTACGATACATATTTTCGTCCAATATTCCGCAGTGTTTGAAGACGAAAGTCTTTAATCAGTGTGTGTTGCCAGTGATGACATACGGTACTGAAACGTGGCCGCTTACAATGGGCCTCATAAGAAGGCTCAAAGTCACCCAAAGGGCAATGGAGAGGGCTATGCTAGGAGTCTCTCTGCGTGATCGGATTAAAAATGAGACCATCCGCAGCAGAACCAAAGTAACCGAAATAGCTCTACGAATCGCTAAACTGAAGTGGCAGTGGGCGGGGCACATTGCGCGTAGAACCGATGGCCGTTGGGGCGGGAAGGTTCTTGAGTGGCGGCCACGTACCGGAAGGCGTAGCGTGGGTAGGCCCCCCACAAGGTGGACCGATGACCTGGTGAAGGTCGCAGGAGTCCGCTGGATGCGGGTGGCGCAGGACCGGTCATTGTGGCAATCTTTGGGAGAGGCCTATGTTCAGCAGTGGACGTCTTTCGGCTGATATGATGATGATGATGATGAATTGAAAATTAGGCTGGAAAAAATAATTATACCGATCGCTCCTCCTTTGTTGTTGCATTGACCAAGCGACCTGTAACGTTCATGATCCCATCGCATTGTATACACCTGCATGTGCAACCTTAGTACAATTTGTTTTCTTTATCTGTGCGTCCAAATCAATTAAATATATAATATGTATAAGAAAAATATCTCATATGTAACAATTCACAGAAAAATTAAAAATTTGATAAAAAATAAATGCGATATCTTCTCCCCGCATAATACGCTTTCCCGCTTAAGACGCGTTATTTGTCTGGTCCCTACGAAATCGTATTAACGGGGTTTCACTGTATTAATAATTTACTTAAATAGGAGTGTTACTACTTAAAACCACAAACAAAATATTTTAAATTATATATTAATATTTTTAGTAATTTGATTTGACACTACCTGATAATTAGCAATTTAATCCTAATCCCATAGGTGGTTATCGGATTAGATGAGATAAAAATAATTATTCTTACCTACGCTTAATTAATTCACTGACAACATCGACGTATGTACATAGATATACTACAATGTTAGTAACTACATCGCAGGACTTCCCAAACCAAGTCTAAGAGAATGCGGCGCGGAAAGCAATGGTAATTAAAAAGAAAATTCGTCGTTTTTATATAAGTACTTAATTAATAACACACGTATGCTAGCATACTATACTAAGCCATATAGGCTTAACTGCCCCGGGGTCAAAGTTTTTGAAAATACCTAACGCAATATCATTTTAATTCTTACCAAAGAGGAAAAGTAATAGATAAAGCCGGGAACTCCTACTCTAACGCAACACTGTTTATCAGAAGCCCGAAGAATTATCTCTGATGCCTACGATTTTACTCTTTTTATGCTCACACTTGCACGCAATACATGTGTGAGTAGGACAGCAATAAAACCCGGATAATATTCTTGGAGTGTCTGACCTCTACATTGATAGCCTCAGACATTAGGTCAGATCTTACAACACTGTTTGTTCTAATTTCCATAATGATAATAATATGGTGTTAGGTACTTATGTAGGTACCTACACGTTCTTTCAACTAAAACACCTAAATCTTAGGTATACCTACATACTCTTACCAAATGTATTAATTATAACTTCCGTTATTTATTGTTATACTAAATACGTCCTATAAATTTAATGAAATGATAGCAGCTTGAAATCATCATAGAAAAAGAAACAGTTGTTATACTCCGAATCATACAATATTCATATTTATAGAGGGACGATACTGACAGAAAATTTCAGATTTTAAGCTCGCATATGTTGGTACACTAGGCTTTTCCGGAATGGTATGGTGCTCCAGCCGACACGTAGAAGCCATTTTCATATTAAAATAAAAAAACAACAAACTGGGTACAATGCATGTACCTGGGGGCCCAAGCTTCGCTCTCTAATTCGAAAGTACGCGATTCTCCAGAAAAAACACCAAGCTAGATCGAAAGTACCTACACACAAAAAAATCCCAGAATCAAATTAATGAATGAATTCATTCATAAATTAGTATACTTACATACTTTTAAAGCCAACAGTAAGTTGAGTAGAGCAGTACACGACGAGGTGTAGATAACTAGTGCAGCTACTACTGAGTGTTAATGGAATTTAAAGTTAATTGGGTGAAAGTGAACCAACTAAAATCGTTGTCTGCCACCATATAGTACGGTCAAATCGTATATTAAACTCGCAAAACATGTAGTAAAGCTGCATTTTTGGTATGTTATTTAGACACCATAGGGCAGTATAAAACCACATTTTGCAAGCAAAAAAAAGTTGTGCTAGCTGCGTAATACGTGAAAAACTGTGAAATTTACTGTCTATTTTTAGTTTCTGATTTTTATAAAAAAAGCCTTACGTTTTTTGACAATATGTATCAGGTAACGTTTAAAGATGAATGAATTTGTAACAAGATGAGATAACATGCATTACCGTAGGTCTTATAGTTTCAGAGATTCGAGACTTCAAATAGTACCCTGTTTTGTAAACTAGATAAAATGTTGAGTTTTGCTAACGTTTTTGGTTTAATATCGCCTTACCTAATTATGCTACGAAAAACATGAAATAATTATCTTATAGCGCAATTAATATTCTTTCATTTAAGGGTAAAATCAGGTCAGTAAACTTTGTAATTGAAAATAAAAACGCGTAATTCAAAAGGCAGTAGGCCCGCTATCTAAGTTTTTCATACAAATCGCAAGTCGTGTTGCAAAGCTGCAATTTTAGTATATTATAAAGGCGCTATAAGGACGTACAAAAATGCATATTACAAGAAAAACAAAAAAGGAACTTCGGCATAGGACGAAAAAAACAGAAAAAATATTGGACTTCTTTTACTTTTTGACGTTTAATTAAAAAACTATTATCTTTTTGATACTAATTGCTACAAAACTTAGAAAGAATATTAAATTCGAAAGGATTTGAGCTACCTTGCATTACCCTAAATTATATAGATTTAGAGATACGACATTTCAAAATGTGCCCTTCATTAAGTTAAGAAAATAAGTGCATGTTTTGAAGCCTCGCATACCCCCAACTATAAGACTTACAGTAATTGTTATCGGCTCAATTTGTTTCAAATTTAATATAGTTATTATCTACAATTACTTTTTTTCCCTTAGCGCGAACGTTTTGCCAATATTTAGTGAATAGCTTTAACGTAACCTAAAATTTGTTTATGTTTTGATGAAAGGGCACTTTGTGAAATGTCGTATCTCAAAATATATATAACTTACGGTGAAGCAACGTAGCTCAAATCCTTTCAAATTTAATGTTCTTTCTTAGTTTTATAGCAATTAGTATCAAAAAGATAATAGATTTTTAGTTAAACGTCAAAAACTAAAAAAAGTGCGAATTTTTTTCCGTTTCTTACGTCCTATGCCCAAATTATTTTTTTGTTTTTCTTTTAATATGCATTTTCGTATATATCTATAAGGCCTTTATAATATACCAAAATTGCAGCTTTGCAACTCGACTTGCGATTTGTATGAAAAACTTAGATAGCGGGCCTCCTGCCTTTGGAATTTCGGGTTTATACTTTCAACTACAAAGTTCACTGACCTAATTTTACCCTTAAATTAAAGAATATTAAGTGCGCTATAAGGTCACTATTGCATGTTTTTCGTAGCATAATTAGGTGAGGCGATATTAAGTCGAAAATGTTAGCAAAACACAAAATTTTATCTAGTTTACAAAAAGGGGTACTTTCAAAGTCTCGAATCTCTGAAACTATAAGACCCACGGTAATGCATGTTAGCTCAACTTGTTGGAAATTTATTAGTCTTTAAACGTTTATTTACATATGATATCAAAAACGTAAGGTTTTTTAAATAAAAATCAGAAACTAAAAAATGGCCGTAAATTTCGCAGTTTTTCACGTACTACCCAGCTAGCACAACTTTTTTTTGCTTGCAAAATATGGTTTTATACTGTCCTATGGTGTCTAAACAACATACCAAAAATGCAGCGATACTACTTGATTTGCGAGTTTAGGGTAAAATTATGTACGATTTGACCGTACTAATAAATGCAACCAAATCAATTATGAACATCCCCATGAATTTCTAAATTCTGTCGGACCAACGTAGTTTCAGGATTACCTACGAAATGTTCCTAAACTGAGTAATTTCCATAATCAGATTGCGCAAATTAACTAAGATATTCAAATATGAAATGAATATCTAAACATTAATTGATATCTTTTTACTATCAGATATTCTTCATTCGTTATTGGCAGATAAAGCGTCAAAGGCTACACATAATGCGATAGTGGAACGAGGTACAAGTGAAAGTCTTGCACTTCTACTGCACAAGTGGGCCTGATCGTGCGCGTGGACCGGCGACCAGTGTTGAGGTGCGCGTACGCTGCGGCGCAGTCACTCACTGATACTCCCAGACAATTATTCAATTCCACAAGTGAAGAGTAACCAGCTCGTCCGGTCAGGAGCTACTTGAACGCGAATATTGTGCTAAAATGGACGTCGAGGCAGGCAAAGACGATATAAGTGTCGAGGATTCGAATCTCGTTGTGTTCGTAGATACTAAGTTCATCAGATTGCATTCAACTGTTGGTATGTTTATTTTATTGTATAAGTAAATACTTTTATTTTTGCTTTTTAGGTACTTGCGTATATTTCAGCAAAATATACAGTGTGTTAACATCATGCAGGCTTTTATTGAAGCCGAGAATTGAGATGCAGATTTTTAGCCAAACCGTGACCATTATTTGATTAAAAATTCTAATTTAAAAAATAATAATTTTCTAAGAAAAGTTCAGTGAGAAGAGTAATATACTTCAAAATGAATAGTTAATTCCCGCTTGTCAATAACATAATATATCTCAGCAACTCGCAGCGTTTGACAAAACTAAGCAGGACACGAGTTATAATTATAATAGATCGTTCGAAGGGAATAAAATTAATGTTCAGTTAATTTAAATATTTGTCAACTCTTAATACTTGAAAACGATTGCCAGTAATGCGTATTATATAACCAATTTTCGTAAAAGCCTAGGTCATAGTAAGACACTGTACATTGTAAACTTTATTTTTAGTGGTATTTTTCGATGTTTCGTATTTTTCCACTTAATTGTCATACTAATCACCCTAATTACCTGCGACCTATTTTCATTATATTTGGAAGATTGGTGGTACTGGTCATAACAATATTGACGTAGGTGTTAGTTTATGTTCCTTTGATAATTTTATATCGTGTATGCATGTACCTACCAACTTAGGCCAGCATCCTTCGTACAATGCCACAAGGGCCAATCTTAGTTATACTCGTAGGTTAAGTTAAGTAGATTACTTCTTAGCTAGAATAGTTAGATTTAATCTATGTACATAAATTGTAGTTTTGACCTATAAGGCATATTATATTATTTTGTTATACTAACCTGTATAACGATTAATCGGTCACGACAAACCTCGGTGCTTATTGCAATTAATAGGTCATTAGGTCATTACCTAATCATCAAACGCAGAAACATTAAGAAACAGGAAATGCGCGTGCCGGACAACACTTGGTGAAGGATTCAGTAGGTCTGTGTGTACCATGTATTTGAAACGCTGTTTTTTATATTATATTACCTTAAGTCAGTTTTAATTTTATTACCAAATTTATGCTTCATGCTTCTTTAGTAGGTTGTCTAATTTATCGTCCAACAAATATGCAAACCTGACCTTAGGGCTTCTGGCACTATGCGGTCTTCGACTATCTCCGTGACCGTCGTCGAAGACCTCTGACACCCGGGACACGGCACAGATATCTTTGATCGCTACCTTAAGTGCTCTTTTCACATTCAACAATTCCTTTTTAAGCTTGTCTATTATATTCTGCTTGGATTCCAACAAAATGTACCTGTATGCTTACCAAGAGCTGCCGCCGTGAATTTAACGCGGACTTTCCATCCCTCTCGCTCACACCAATATGCCAGTTTGATGGCCGCAGCTCAAGGTACAGTCAAATGCAAAAATATGTATCGTAAGAATCCTCATACAAATATGTTAATTACGACGTTTTTATTAGATACATAAAATTAAAGTGCACTGGGACATATTTTTGATGAAGCAATAGAGCTACTAATATCTATGTTTGCTGCAGAACCCTAAAACGATATATAATTCTGACAAGGAACACTAAATTCATAGTTGTTTCATTTAGTTCAATTTATTTATTGTGAAGAACTCTTCATTTTTGTCGATTTTTTCAAGCCTTTTTTATACCTACCTACATATATGTACATATGTCTATTAACCGATCTATGTGTAATAATATGGTAAATGAAAACATAACATTCTGGAAACGTACACATCCTATAAAATCAATAACCAAACAAAAATAAAGCATATTCTATTATCGATTGGCTATTCGAATAACTGAATGAAAGCTTTTTTTATTTAATACGTGCAATCTTATTATTTGTTACAAAAATCGACGCCTTGCTTCCTAAATTTTTCTGTATATGTCCATTTATTTTCTATCCGGTTCGCTCGCGCCAAAACGCGAGTACGAACTACGAAGCAGGATGGATAGAAAAAGTCCGCGAAAATAACGCCGCGGCAGCTCATACAGCACACTGGCATAGACCAGTGGACTACGCTCTAACTCAATTTGATATCACCATATTCGGAATTAAGCCCCTAGATATTCTAATGATAATGATCAACTAGATCCTGAGCAGCAAAATTTTGTTGACAGTCATTTCCTTTAGGTATCACTAATTGTCTTAAAGGTAAGTATGTTGATGCTAATATTTTAATACCTACTTTAAGTTTTAGTTTTCATGTTCCCGGAAATTTGATTAAGTGGTGAATTTAATAAAACCTAAATAATTTCATAAACGAGTCAAGTTTGCAAAGAGAAGGATCAACTATTTAATTTAAATTATACTATTTAGACTGCAATTTATTTTTCAACTTATACTTAATCGTTTATAGAAAGTGTAAACCTAGTTATTTGTTTTTCTTTAATTTAAAATGAGTGCACGTCGTCACGGCATCGTATATTATTAACGCATTTCTTTAAGTCTCTTGAGTACACTGCACAGAAGGTCAAAAATATACTTTGGTATCAAAACTCTAACACAAAGTGACCATCCCAAAATCTTTAGAAATTCCCACCAAAAATTTAAGTATAATATTTCTGGTGACAATAAACCGGCATAATATGTAGGTAGGTATATTATATTTACAGACGCGGCCAATATTATTTAAATCAAATATTATTAACAGCCCTTTGGCCGCTTTGACATATTATCGGGTGGCATTTCTCGGATTAATATACGTTTTATTTGTACATACATAAGGTACAAAATAAAACATACATAGCAAGGCGTCTTATCAATGCACCGGATGACCTGATGTCTATTTAGTCAGTATTTCGCGCAGCGAATAAGTAAATATTGCCTTGGAACGTTTAGGTGATTGCCATGAGGACACCTTTCTGGTACCCAGTAAGGTACATTCGGGTGAATGGCCGAATGGCAGTTTAATTTTAAAAGTGTGTCTTGGTAAGTTTCAATTCTTCCAGACACTGAGATCCTGTAGACGCAAAAGATAGGTACGTGTCATTAATGCATTCTTAGAACTAGCGTTGCATATTTATGAATATAAATCATTCACTTGTTTATACTTACTGAGTAGGTACCTAGGTAGCTAATCAACCTTGAACACGCCTCAGGCAATCGTTGTCTCGATTTGATTAGGTATTCGTATATTTTATATTATTATATCTATGGCTGCAGGTTAATAACCTCTACATTGTATATATTAGATATATATTGATGTCATGGAAACATTTATTTTTGGCAAAAATACATCCATATACAGGGTGTAAGTCTAATACGAGAGAAGCTCTTGACGGGTGTTAGTTTACGACATAATAAGTATATTCAAATAACTTTCGCTTAAAATTAGAGCAACAAAATTATCCATACAAAATAATTCAGCGCGCAATGTAGAGCAACATACGCGAGTTAAACACTCGTTGACAGCTAATTTCAAAAGCAGATGACATAACTGCCATATTATCCAATAACAAATGTTCGTACATACATCGCTGCTCCGATAATCTTAAAAAAAATTCTGTGGGGTCATAATTAAGAGTAACTTTAAAAAAACCTTTCAATCCATGATTACACTAATGAATCTCATCCCTGGTTTAATTGATCGCCCGTATTAGATTTACACACTGTATTATGTTAGTAATCACTTAAAAACTAAACTGAATATGCGTTAGTAGAAAATATAATTACAATTCGACTGAACATGCAAGGACATCCAGTGAGTGAGGATAGGGCTGTCCATCCTCTCGGCAATAAATTTCAGGAGAGTGTTGCTACTACCCCACATACGCTCGCGCTGAGACGCCAGCGCCACTCGATTCCGCATCAAGGCTTGGAAACCGTGAATAGCAATACCTATCTAACTCTTCCATCGATACTTGTTTGTTATGTACTTAAACCTACATACTTACAAACTTGTAATTACCTATTAACCATACATGACTTGTAACTATAAGTATTACCTACAAGTCTATGCTTATTTGGGTAGGTACCTATTTTATTTCAGTTGTTTTTTTACCTTTGTTTATATTTTATGGCTCATTAAGAAAAGGAAAGTCCAAAGCGGTCCGGATTCCCTATGAATAAGTAGGTAATATCTGTTGCGCCACCACAGTGCCGCCACTGCATGCTGTAAAACCTTTGTTTTGGTCCTGCAGAGAAATGTCTTGCTAGATGGAAGCTGAATGGCTAGCATGCTATGCTAGATGGTGAGGTGATTGAAAATCAGTTATATTCTTAAAATTGCCCTAAACGTGCGTTGCAATGCACATCAGAATTAAAGCTAGAACAGATAACACTGTTTATAGAATTGATAACATGCTTGTTACATTATATGCTCACTTATTTGTTAAAACAAAAACTCGTAACTGTTATTCCCTTTAATGCCCGAGAACTCTTCTTAATGGCTAGTATTAGTATGATCTAAATACTCGTAGCAATCGGTCGCACTTGGAGATCACATTTAAACTAGTTCGAGTGTGGATTTTGCACAATATACGATCATTAATGACGGTCACTCTTGATAGTCCGCTGGGCCACTCAACATCAGTACTGCACGAATCATCGTTGCGCGCGCGTCGTCCACAAGTGGCACATCGTTATACCAAATTTCGATTCACAATTTAATTTGTAACTAAATTAGTGGCAGTTTGTAGATGTAATTTTTTTTTCTTTTATGTAAGTGCAAACAGTCCTCATTCATTCATTAAAAATTTTATTCATTAGATAGATGACAAAAAATTCTAATTCAAATTTCAATAAATAATGCGCAAGGCGACTTGTAAACAAACAAATCTACATGTGTACTTATTGGCCATTTATTTTCAAGTATTATAAAGGTCAAATTACTCTAATAAGGTATTTCACAATAAGCACTAAGGTTCTTTTAAGGCAATCACGACCTAGTAATGGAAACCGTTCAAATAAACGATCTGTGCAAAAAGGAAAACTACGATGCAACACTCTTTTTGGACGTTACTGCGACTGGAATAACCAACTTTTGTAATTTCTCAAGTTAGTGGCTCTATTTTCAATGCATGTGTTTCTCTGAAGAAGAATAATTCTATGATCGAATATGCATACTTAACAAGCGCTTACTAGAAAAAATCAAACTAACATGTAATAAATAACTATACTGGAACTTGCTTACACAAATTAATTTACCACGGCAAGCTCAATTAAGGCTTTTGTTGCGGGTATTAAGCGATTGTTTTACTACTTATACACGTATATTATAATGGATAAATGCTTGATTGGTAATTAAGTTTGCTAGGTAATTATTATTTATTTTAATTATCTATTCAGTATAATAAAGGTATGTAATCAAATAATATTTTTAATTGTTATTCATCAATCATCAGTATAAATATAATAGCTGCCTACTTTCTCAGTGGAAACTTCTTTGTACATACGCATTGCATTCTACATACAGTATATTCAGTATAGGTGCGCAATGCGCATGTCAATATTTGGTACCGATAATATACATTATTGGAACGTGTGCGACGACAGCGCCATATGGCCGTGGCAACAATAGGTACATTTGCATAACTGTCAAAGGAGAAATAAGTAAACAAGTGGTAAACAACGTAATAATTTAATATAAATCTTATAAAATTTTGCTAAATGAAACAATTCTGGATGATATTTGTGGTATCAGTAACATAAATATTCTTGTTTTGAGTTAGATATGAACCCCGTCTTGTCACTGAAACGGCGTTGCGTACCAACACCCGCAAAATCATTTTTCAATCGGAGACGTGTAGGTACTTGAGGTTCAAAAAATCTGACGAAGCGACATGACCTACCTACAGCGTGTGTATTTGATACGGGCGAATATTTTAATGGCGATTACTATCGGACCTAGGGAACCTATTTACATAAATTTATTTTAGAAATTAAGGTATTTTTTTTTCATACAAAATAATTGAGCCCGCAATGTATTGCATCCACTGGTAGCCACATTACTTAAAGTAGACATAAGTATCTAAACGTCATACGAGTCTCATGTCAGTTGGCCGGCATACATTGCTGCTGGGTTGCACCTTAGAAAAATCATTACACCTAATCAACAACAAAATTTAACGAAATGGTTATCTTATACGACTCGTAGGATCAAATATTATAGCTGGATTAATTATTCGCCCGTATCAAATACCCACGCTGTATATGAATTATATGATCAAAGTTCGAGTTATTCGCCGACCTCTGTTACGGCGATGGCGTACTAAACAACACCGTGACCTTAAGCAGATTATAATGTTTTGATGCCGTTTAAGGATCTTGTTCAAAATATCAAATTAGAAATTAGTCCTGTTTAAAGTACTATTTTAAGTTAACAGCTCGAAATTTCTATAATATTGTACCTATAAGCGCTTTTACTTAAACTTTATCGTAATGATAATTATTTTGCACGTGCATGGCAAAACAAAGGGACCTAAACGTATCTGCCATCGTCTTCTACGAAATTTTATTTATTTTGTATTGTCTAATTTGTCTATGGCTTATTGACCTTCCCGTGATGATCAAATCTTGCGTTTTCCCAGTAAATATAAAAGCTCCCTATACCACCATAATAATTGATTGCTTTACACTTAGTTATTCTTGACCTCCTCGTGCTAATATTGATACCCCAGAAGGCAAAAGATTCCAATAGCTTAAAATATTTAATTTCTTAAGCCATGGGAGGGGTCAAGGCACGAAGGGTGAACAAACTTTGCATGCACAGGCAAAATGCATACGTGTATCGTTCGTCCGTAGAAAAGAAAAAAATGTAAACAAATAACTATGGGTGACTTTCCATTGCATTAATTGACGTTAATGGAACTCGAACTCACGTCCTTAGCTTTCGCAGCTAATGATTTAGAGTAAAATTATCCTACGTATACTGAAAATCAACCGATTATAATTTAGTCCATAAAAGCTCAATTCAAATGTTAAATATTTTAAAGTAGCTATAACATACGTAGTTAGCAATATTGTATAAATTTAAGTACCTACATGATATTTCTATTAATCATAACGACCCAGACATCGCCTCTAAGTGTCCTCAAAGGTAACTCAGACTAAAAAATATCAAATAAGTATAATTTGATTGCCCAATTCGTTGTTTTCTGAAATTTACTCGCACTTGACCGGTTTTTTGTTTGTTTAGTTGTTTTACAATTTATTTTAATTTTTCTTATTTTCTGAGCATGATGGTACCTACATGCCAAACATTCATTTTTTAGGCACATACAGAAATACAAGAAACAATATATAAGGTGGAAAGGGACGACGTTCCTTCCAGCTACCGACCGAGTCTACCAACCATTACGATGAAATTTCAGTATGGGACCAACATCGAAAGCGTACACGGAAAATTGACTTTCTTTTCCATACTATTGAACTCTTATCACACACAGAGGTTAATTTTTTTTTTTATATTTCTATGTTGGTTGATAGGTACTATACTGAAAGTTCATCGCAATCGTTGAGTCGGTCGGTAGCGGGAAGGAACGTTGTCCGTTTCCACCCTGTACATCATACACAACAACACAAAAATATCTAAATGTACAATATATTATGTATAACTAGCGACCCGCCACGGCTTCGCACGGGTACTATACCTACATAAAAACCTTCCTCTTGAATTACTCTACCTGTTAAAAAAATTTTCATCTAAATCCGTTGCGGAGTTTTAAAGATTTAAGCGTACAAAGGGACATAGGGACAGAAAAAGTGACTTTATTTTATACTATGTGGTGATACAGAACAATATTTGTCATTAAGAGTCAAGGATTCCGAAACAGCTCCCCGAAGGGCAGCCCCACTTTAAAGAAACGGACCACCCAAAGTTTTCAAATTATCTGAGTTTTATCTTGACTATGAATGTTCCATTCTCGTGCAGGAAAAGTACAAAATCCTTAAAAAAAGATAAAATTTTCTTCTTTCTATACCCGTTTTAAAAATCATTATAATACGCAACAACAACAATGTAAAATTCACCTACGTAGCACCTATTACTTGTAGACTGTAGACTTTTAAATAACATATCCTTTTGTTAATTAAACTCATGTGACATAGTTGTAAGGTAAACGTGCAAGTGTTCGTCGCGAACTTAATGCATGGTACCCTCAAAGAATCTAAATATTATGTCACAAACACTGAAAACACTTTTAATATTAATTTAATAAGCTCTGACAAAGATCACGACTTCATTATCGTGATCATGACTTTACACATTTACTCGTTAATGAGTTTTGGTTCTCATATCTCATATCATTTTTTATAAATAAAAAGCTGATAACTATGTCACTTAGAGGTGTTATCAGTGTCCATAAAATAAACAGAGAATAAAAAATATGTAAGTATCTACTTGTACAGATAACATTTTTAAACTTGGCACTAGGTACAATGTTTTATTGCTGGCCATGTTACATTTTTAATATTATATTAGGTAGTAACCAGTTTATGTTTCAGTAGTAATAATGTTACCGCAAGCAGGTATAGTTTCATAGTTATTTCATTCAACAAGTTTAATTTTCTATGCATAAAAAAGCAACTAAACTTTGTTGAAATACATTTTGATGTTAATATCAATCGGGGTCTTTATCCGTTTTTTCATACCTAACTTGTGCCGTCACTTCACCGCATCGGTTTAGAAGCTAATATTTATTTATAAAAAAATATTTACATAATTAAAATGAAACAATCAGTCAATCAGTTTCCTATAAGTACCTAAGTACTCCGTTTTTTACGGGTTCCGTACCAAAAAGGTACAAACGAAACCCTCCTGGTCCATCCTTCTATCTGTATCTGGCACATTGTTAACAATCTCGAGAACCACCAAAACTATAAATTTGAAATGTGGAATACTTAGATATGAAAAACGCTCACTGCGACAAATTGTTTGCAGCGCAGGTACCTATATCATTTTTATTAACTACTTATAGAAAATGCTACATAAAAAAAGGAGGAATCATTTCAAAATCTACGAGGAGAGTAGGATATCATTTGAAAGAGCTAAAATTGCAGAATAAAAAATAGAAAAAAAAATGTTTTTCGGGTACCTTCCCAATTGGTGAAGTGGGGACGATTTTTTTATTTGCTGTAATCCTGTAGTGTGGGGTATCATTCTCTTAAAAAGAATAAGGGTCTTAAAAGAAAGAGCTAGTCGCTCCAGAAGAAAAAATAATGGTCCCCCCCCCCTCACTAACTTTAGATCCAAAAAATCATGAATAGTGGGCTTATAGAATACTTTAAAATAAAACTATTTCGAACATAATCGGCCCAGCCGTTTTTGAATAACTACGGAACCCTACACTGAGCATGGCTTGACATGCGCTTGGCCGGCTTTTTAAATTAATCAGTACACGCGAGCATTATAACAACACGTAAGTGTTCATAATGATATATTTAATCATTGAGGAAGGATTTATTATAATATAACCTACTTCATACAAAGCTCTACATAATCTAGATTATACAGGCTGTGTAAGTCTCATACGGGCGAAGCTCTTAACGGGTGTTAGTTTACGACATAGGTAATAAGTACATTCAAATAACTTTTACTTAAAATAAGAGCAACAAAATTTTCCATACAAAATAATTCGGCGCGCAATGTAGAGCAATATACGCGAGTTAAACTCTCGTTGACAGCTAATTTCAAAAGCAAATGACATAACTGCCATATCAACAATAACAAATGTTCGTACCTACATTGCTGCTCCGATAATCTGAAAAAAATTCTGTGGGGTCATAATTAAGAGTAACTTTAAAAAAACCTTGTAATCCATGATTACACTAATGAATCCCATGCCTGGATTAATTGATCGCCCGTATTAGATTTACACAGTGTATATGTATACCAATTCTGTTGTGGGCACTATAGATAACGTTGGTAACGACGTTAGATATATTAATGTCGGTAGTTTCAAAAAGCTAATCTTGTAATAGCAACTCGCTACTTTTAACCGTGTAATCAATTATCAAGATAGTTACTGATAAAGCATTGAATAAAACATATTTAAGATGTATTTAAATGCGTGTTCACAGGTCGAATATGCAGCAGAATGAAGCAAGACGCGGGCGGGGGCCCGGGGAAGCAAGCTATCCTGAGAGGAGCCTGCGGGGCGCTCCGGCCAGGCCGCCTGACTTTCATCCTAGGCCCGTCGGGGGCAGGCAAAACCACCTTATTAAAAATTTTAGCCAAACGAAAGTAAGTACCACAGATGTCATATATACCATAGATCAAGCAAACGTATCTACTTAGCGTGTCAAATGAACTCAGTGAAATCCACTGAGTTGTCCGTCTTTAATCGCAGCTTGCAGCTTTCGGGCGTCAAATCTTGTAAGTTGAAGTGAACAAAAACATTAATAATGCCTCCTTAAGTAATATTAATTGCAACAACACAAAAAAATATGAATACTCAGGGGCCTGAGACATATTTAAAATCATAGGCAAGTAACAACTTCAGTACAAAATCTGACACGCTCGGCCGCCATGAACTTGTTTCTTCTATCCAAATCTAATTCTGTGGTAAGTACTTACTTACCGAAATTACTCTGTCCAACAATCTCCGTCAACAAAAAAGGCGCAAATTCAAAAAATGTAAACCTGAGATTGTTGAATGGTGTATATCTTAAATTCTAGTTATGTTCCAAGAAATATTAAATATTTCCGTCACAAAAAGCGCTTTTCTTACGAAGAAGGATCGAGCTCACTTTTATTACTTCGTTTCTTTTCATCGGAAAATAAGTAACATCAGTTGTTACGTCATCAAATCTTGACTAGGGGAGCGTTTTTAGTTTTAACTTAATCGGGGATATTTTCTTTCTGAAAGATTTTTAAATAAGTTTTTGTTGAACACTGGCATTGTTTTGATGCAAGTTTTTATCGCCGACTGTAATTTATTTAGTAATTTTCTCTAGTAGGTACTAAACTCTACTCAATTCACAGAGTATTAACATTTGAGAAAAGTAGTTACACTACTCAAATGTTATAATTATAATATATACGCAATCAACGATTTTTGTAGTTTTATCATTTTCAAAGGCGCGAGATCTGATGTTTGGTTCCTTGAGGAGTTGAGGAATCTCCTCAAGTTTAAAATTAGGTACATTTTGTATTTTATACTAAGTATTGTCCTGACTATTTATAGCAGGACTTACTCTAACAAGTCCCGTTTGTCGTTAAAATATTTATGAGCCATTATCGTAAAAGTTTAAATCAACATTTACGCATTGAACTGGTGATGAAGAGTTGAACGCCCTACCCCAAAGTACCCCCTCCTGAATGTTGTAAAGTGCACTGAACAAAGAGAGACCCGAAGTAGAATGACAAAATACAAAAAAATCGCTAGGACACTGCTTATAAGACAAGCAAAAACATAACGTAGGTACTACACCGTTTGTCAGTTAATAGTGTGGCTGGTAATAGTCTCACTAAGTAGGTGTTAGGTATAAGTATAAGTAGGCCGCTACATCGTATTCATTGAACATTTATTTTCGGATCATGTTAAAGTGACTTTAAGGTGCATTGGAGTCAAGGCAAGCTACTCCTTCGACTCGGCATATAGGTACATTCGAGATCTTGAATTTACAATACATCACCTTAATCCATTGAACTAGGGTGATAATGTTCATGGACCATGTACTGTACTAATATAATAAATAGCATGTTTCCAGTATTTTCTATGAAAAAATCCACCTGACCCGTATTCATTGACCGCGAGTGTATTAGGGCATTTAAAGAATGATTAATGTGTGTACCTTTAATGCTTCATATCCCAACTTTAAAATAATTAGTTTGAATGTCACATATTGGGACATTGAAAATATTAACACTCAGTACTAATTAACGTCAGCCTGTCTTAAAATTATGCAAATAATTTAAATATAAGCTAATTATTTCAAAGTTAGGTTATGAAGCATTAAATGCATACCTATAGGTACATTTATCATCGTTTAAATGTCCTAATAGTTGATTTTATCTTATCGAGCTATAAAGACGAGTATTGGTACAGCGTCGGGTACTACTACTTCCACCTTAAGTTGATAAAATTTTGTTGTTTCAGAAAAACGGGTGTTGAAGGATCGGTGTACGGCACAGACAAAAATACGGTGTTGGTGGCTCAACACGCATCGCTCATAGACACCCTCACGGGAAAGGAAACCCTAATATTTGCAGCCTCTCTCAAACTCCCAAATGCTACATCTAGAGAGAAAGAACATGCGGTAACATTATTTTATTTACACGATTTCAAAATAAATGTAATAACTTTGTTACTCAACGAAGTCATGATTGGAGTGACAGAGACTTTTACACGATAGGTAATATTTTATTACCTATTGTTACTAGATCATGCTATTATGAAATAAAATATGTACGAGGTACTCCAATAAGTAATATGCCTGTATAGGCCGCACAGCTGCCTGCATGAAGCTGCTGGTCTCCAATCAAATAGGCAGCTATAGATAATATATAAGTACAGATTTTCCTCATGAATCTCATGATAGCAAAGTGTTTTCTTTCCCCAGAAATAATAACAGTTCAGGTGGTTTGAAACAGTTATTAGTACGTGTCAGAATTAGGACCTACGACTTACTTATTTACGAATTGAAAATCGGGCAACTACAGAATACAGAATACAGAATTTATTTGGTAAAAGTAAAATTCTTACATGTCAATTTTTATATAGGTGGGTAGGTATGTAATTACAATTAATAGATGTCATTTTACAATAATAGTCGGTACTTAGGTTTAAAATGTATACAATAGGTATTAAATATTATGTTTATACAATATAAAGAAAACAGCGCTGGGTCAGTGATCTTTACCGTAATATATTTGTAAAGTCATTTATGCAATAATATGCCCTTTCAATAAGTAGTTGTTTTAATTTAGATTTAAATATTTGGTCTGTTTTAGAGTCTGTTATGCAGGCTGGTAATGAGTTATAGATGAGTGGTCCCATGATGCTGAGTGAGTGTCGTGACTTGGCGAGTCGTCGCCGCGGTACGATGAGCTGGGGACGTCTGCGCGCGGGGGTGTCGCGGGTTTGGGCGCTGGGTTTATACTTATCAATATTAGTCCTAACGTGCATACAAGCAGCCATAATATATACGCACGGTAAGGTAAGTATCTTATGTTTCCTAAATAGTTCTTGTGCCGGATGACTAACAGGTTTTCCGTCAATTATACGCACGGCTCGTTTTTGCATACAAAACATTCTGTCGCGATCAGCAGCTGTGGCCCATAGATCCACGCCTTGAATTAAGATCGAATGAAAATACCCAAAATATGCTTTCTTGAGATTCTCAATCGATAGGCTAGGGGCCAATCTCGACAGAGCATAACATGCTGAGGCCAGTCGATCACAAGTCAACGCGATGTGCGGAGCCCATGTCAGCCCGGCGTCAATTGTAAACCCGAGGTACTTTGAAGTGCCTACTTGTGGGATTTGAGTATCATTTAATACAATGTTTAGACTTCTTTTTATTGTATTTTTTAGCTGAAAATGAATAATATTTGTCTTATCAAGGTTTAGCATCATACCGTTAGCAGAAAACCATTTATCGATTTCATTTATCACCTTACAGAGGTTAGATTTTAAGTTTTCGAAACTGTCAGCATTAACTATAATGCAGGTATCGTCGGCAAACATAACGTATTCTACACCGGTACAACTGGTACAAGCAGTTATTATATCATTTACTAGGATTAGGAATAGGTAGTTTCCGGCGACCGAGCCCTGCGGGACGGCACTGTCACCCGTTGACACCAGGTCTGACCTGGAGTTCCGAACATAAGTGCACTGCTTCCTGTTTTGTAGGAAAGACGCAAACGTTTTGTGAAGTGAGCCTGTAATACCATACTGTGACAACTTATTCAAGAGTAGAGGGTGGTCAATCATCTCGAAGGCGCGCGACAAGTCGCAGAAGATAGCGGCGACATGCCGCGCGTCCTCGAGGTGGCCCAGCACTCGCCCCACCACGTCGCGCACGGCGTCACATGTGGATCGGCCGGGTTGATAGGCGTATTGTTGTTTATTTAATAAACTATTTTCGGTAAAATGTTTCATCAGTGTATTACTAATCAGTCGTTCGAAAATTTTCGATATTATTGGGACAAGTGATATCGGCCGGTATGACTTGGGTAAAAGCACTTCACCTTTGCCCTTGTATACGGGCTGCACCTTTATTAATTTTAAGATATCGGGGTAGACCCCGGCGGTTACACATTCATTAAATAATAATAGTAGCAATGATATAAGTGATGGTGGTAGGCAATCAATGATATGTGTAGACATATCATTTATGTCCTTAGAGGTTTTTCTTTTAATTATTTTACATGTTAATATCATTTCGCTTAGAGTGAACGGGGTGAAAATTAATTTAGGAGGGAGTTCATTTAGGTAAGTTGATAGGTATTTGAGCGCAGTGGGTACGCAGGGCTTGGAGTTGTTCGCATTTGTTTCAACGTAGTACCTATTCAGGTGCGCGGCCGCCGAGGCAGCCCGCGCGTCGGCGCAGTCGCCCGCAGACCTGCTAACGAGAATGTCGATCGCGCGGTTCCCTTCTTTGTTATTTTTACAAGTTTCTTGTGAAATGACTCGCCATATGCTACGACACATATTATCGGTATTTTTTGAAATTTGATTGTTTATATAGGTTCTACGAACGTTTTTTAACAAGGCCCAATATAAAGGTTCCGTCCTCATAAGATCAGACAATGACTCAGCATCATTAGGGTTTTGGGAAAGGGTCATCTTTAGGTTACAAATATGTTTCCGTTTAGTTTTTACGAGATCAGTGACCCACGCGTCGCGGGACATTTTTACAGGATGGTATTTTATCGGAAAATGTACATCAAAATAATATTTTAAAACATTTATTACGGATTCCAATTTTTTATTAGGGTCATTGTTTTTATTTATAAGAGAGTCCCAGTCATACATATCAAGATCTCTAGTAAAAGTTTGTTTCTTGGATTGTGAGAAATTTCGTTGTAATGTATGAGATTTTGAAGTGTTTTTATTAATAATATTTATACCAATGCTAACAGATAAGTGATCGGATAAGTTCATATCATTACAGTATATATTTATTATGTCAGACTTAGCTATATTAGAATAAGCATGATCAATACAGGTTTTAGAGGTACTCGTTATTCTAGTCGGTACATTCACGAGGCTCCTAAATCCACTTAGCTTAATAGTTTCATTCAGATTTTTTGTAATTTTACACTTAATTAATAAATCAATATTTATGTCACCCAATATTATAACTTTGTTATTTTTAATAGCAATTAAATTTAATAATTCGTCAACTGAACAGCTTGTTAGTTAATAAGTCGAATTTTGTCTCCAGATCGAGTCAGTGTCATCGCAGCTCGGCATGCAGGATGTACTTAGCACAAAAGCAGGTCAAATGTCAGGAGGCGAAAGGAAGCGACTGACGATTGCGTGCGAACTTCTTACTAATCCTATGATCATGCTACTAGATGAGCCTACCAGGTAAGCAGCTAAGTATTATTTTTTTGTGGTTGTTTTATAATGTAAAATAAAGTAGATAATATTGCATAACCATTGACATTTTTCAAACTAATTCGAGGGGCATTCCTAAAGTTAACTTCTGAATTTTATCCGCATATAATTTAAAAGAGCAATTTTATACGGACCTAAAAATCGGTTCAAGTGAACACACATTACTTTTGTATTTCCCCTTGTATCCAGATAAAGTAACTAACTTTATGAACAATCCTAAAGTAAGTCTAAAAAGTCGCCTCGTGGTGGGTTTCTTGACTTTAATAAATGCTAGAATTCCTGATAAAAAAAAAGATAAAAGGTTATGAAGTTTTATTTATGGATTGCAATCGATGTAATGTAACTGCACAATAATTGAATATACTTAGATCAAAATAGGCTACTTGACCCATTTTTAAAGTTTGTCTTATATTATTAATCATTGTCTGATTAACAGAAAAAAAATATAAATATATTTTTTCACGACCTAGAAAACCGCAAAATCATAACTTATAATTTAAACTTTCGTTACCGCGCGAAAACGATACTAGCCATGTTAATGCTTAGATTATCTGTGGTGTGACGTCACTCAAACCGAAAACAAACATTTAAGTGAAAAAGGGCGGGAAATCTCGAGCAGAGCGCGCGTGTTTTTTGTACTTAATTTTAATTTTAAAGTTTTTAGTGGTCAACGCTGTGTATTTTCACTGTAAATATTATCTTTAGTTAGTTTATTTTATTTTGTACATATATTTTCATCATATAGGTAAGTTTTTTATATATATTCTTCTTTCTTCACCGCCATGGGCGATGAGCCTCCCGACCCGGGAGGAACTGGACCTCCGGTTTCCCACTATGTAGTTATAGACAACAATAAATCCGATCATGGTATGGAAACAGATAGCTCTGTATCATCCTGGTCGTCAGCACAAGGTAGGAAGCGAAGAAGTATAGGAAAGAGAATTTGCCGCCATTGCAACAAAAAAAGGAAAAGTAATAAAGATGACAAATTAAGAGATAGAGAGCCAAATTTGAACGAATGTAATTGTCAGGATACTCAATTTCAACCTCCAGCAGCTCCAGCTAAACCCGCGGCTTTGGCTCCGGCTCCAGCCTTGCCTTTGACCCAGGCTCCAGCCTCGTCTTCGGCCCGGGCTGCAGCCGCAGCTAAAGCACCAACACCAACTCAAATAAACCTAAATGCCTCCCAGCACTCTGATATGTATAGGAAACAATACATCCAGTCGGACAGTTCTCCATACATTGTACATGTACAGAAACAACAGGAATCACTAAATGACGGCACTTCAATTCATGCAGTTGCCTTTGGGAACTTTTTAAAAAAGTTGCATGTTAAAAACATAGTAAATGGAAGTGTGAAACGAATAGGGCGTAACAGGGTTTCTCTTTCATTCTCAAAATATCATGATGCTAATGAGTTCCTCAATGATAGCCGATTAACAAGCAACAATTACAAGGCATTTATTCCATCCTTTAATGTTATCCGCATGGGTGTAGTAAAGGGTATCCCTGCAGAATGGACACTGGATGAAGTTAAAGAAAATATTAGTGTACCTATGGGTTGTGGCGAGGTACTCAAGCTGAGAAGAATCAACTTTAAAGTCATGGTAGAAGGTTCTCCAGTTTGGAAACCATCTCAATCAGTGGTAGTTACATTTGATGGACAGGTACTTCCGAAACGCATATTTGTTTGTTATAATGCTCTCCCTGTAGAACTGTATGTTTATCCTACCATACAATGTTACAATTGCTGTCGTTTTGGTCACACACAGACACAGTGCAGGTCTAAACCTCGATGTTACAGGTGTGGTGAGAGTCATCCTGGCTCTTCCTGTAAGGTGGAGGAGGACCAAGCATCCTGCTGTTTGTGCTCAGGCTTTCACTTTGCCATTAATAAGTTGCGTTGTCCTGAATATGAGCGTCAAAAAAATATTAAACTCACAATGGCACAAAGTTCCTTGTCTTACATAGAGGCCTCAAAAATGCACCCCCAAGTAACTAAACCTTATGCTGATGTAGTTATGGCTATCTCTCCACCTGTTCCAACACTGTCATCAAATAGATCTCCCAATGGTCCTACTACTCATTCTTATAGGAAAACAGTAACCCTTAAACCTAGAAGCCCAGCCAAATCTCATAAAGGTTATGACTCAGTGGCTCATAATAATTTGACTAGAGACTATAATATGTCATCCTCTATGAGAAATGGTTGTGCTATTGTCGACCAACCTAAAGAAGAGACACGTGAGGATATGATACATGAACTGATGAAACTTTTAAGTACCAATAACAACAATGAACCGTCCAACGTTGCAAAAATTATGACTTTAATTTCCAAACTTTTACTTAATAATGGCCAGCAACAACTCAAAGATTCTGCAGTGGAATTGCCGCAGCATCAATAGTAAAAAAAGTGATCTAATTTATTTAATTAAGAAATTTGACCCATTTGTTATCACTCTTTCTGAAACATGGCTCAAAACTGAGTCATGTTTCAAAATTCCTGGCTATGCCTCCCTCCGTGAAGATAGGTCAGATGGACATGGAGGTGTAGCCATACTTGTAAAGAAATCATTTCATTTTTCCCATTTTCCATTATCACATCATAGTAGTAGCTTTTCAATCATTTCAGCCATTGTAAATAACATTTGCATAGTTTCAGTGTACATTCCACATCCCTCATTATCCATACTTCAAGAGATTAAAACTATAATATCGTCCCTTCCTACTCCTTTAATTATAGTAGGTGATTTTAATTGTCACCACCAATCTTGGGGGTGCATCACTTCAAGTAACTTAGGTGATGTAATATTGGATTTAGTAGATTTTTATGATTTATGCATATTGAATTCTGGTGTCCCCACACGTCGATCTGCACCTAATGAGAATCCCAGTGCAATTGATTTATCTATTTGCAGTTCTTCAATTGCATCATCATTAGCATGGGAGGTGCTTCCCTCTACTTATGGAAGTGATCATTATCCAATCCTTATAACATTCCCTTTTAAAAATAAACCTTTACATAACCGATCCCCTCTTTTAGCATATAAATTACAAAATGCAGATTGGGATAGTTTCCAGAAACATCTTGATGAGAGGTTGGGTGATTTGCCTGATGTTTGTCAGAAACAGTTATTTCAATCAGCCGATGCTTTTGCCAAGTTTATGATAAAAGTGGCCAATGAGGTGTTCCCCATCAAGAAGGTCTCCAAATTTAATATTTGTAGTCCTCCTTGGTGGGACTCTGAATGCACTGAAGCTGTTAAAAAAAGGAAATGGGCTGAAATAAAATACAACAATAATATGTGTGAAGAAAACTTTAATTCCTTAGTAACTATAATGAAAGAAACAAAACAATTCCTGAAGAAAAAAAAGGTAAACAGTTGGCGATCCTTCTGTGCATCTATAAACCCAACTACTCACCCGTCAGAGGTTTGGCGAAAGATTAGGATGTTCAGAGGAGCCTTTGTTGAAAACAATGTTAACAAAATTGAACCCGCAGTTGCTGATAAGTTTTTAGATAAATTAGCCCCTCCATTTGTTTCTTTACCTAGATATTATAAATTAACCTCCGCGTCCGAGTCTGCTGGAAATGATACACAGCGATTTAATAACCCGTTTTCATTACTTGAGCTGAAAAACGTGCTATCATATGTAGTAGATTCTGCGCCGGGCTGCGATGGTATACCGTATTCATTTTTAGTACATGCTAGTGATAAAGTTTTAGGTTACTATCTCAACATAGTCAACAATGTCTTTTTGACAGGTGTCATTCCACCAGATTGGAAAATGCAGTTAGTGTTACCATTCCTAAAACCGAATAAACCCCGTAATGATCCCAATTCATACCGTCCAATAGCATTGTCTTCTGTTTTAATTAAAGTACTTGAACATTTGGTTAAAAATCGATTAGAGTGGTTCATTGAGAGTAATAACTTATTACCGGATGTTCAATATGGGTTCCGTAAAAACAAGAGTACTTTAGATTGTATAGGTTTGTTGGTGGCTGATGTACTATTAGCGTTTTCAAAAAGAGAACATGTAGTTGCTAGCTTTGTTGATATTAATTCCGCTTATGATAACGTAATAATATCTATCCTTGTTAAAAAAATGTTCCAATTAGGCGTTCCGGATGGCTTGTGTAATATAATTTCGGCTATGTTTACTGAGCGGACTGTGAAGTTAGAATTAGATTCAGATATTTTACACAGAACCGTTTGGAAAGGACTACCCCAAGGGTCAGTTTTAAGTTCCCTACTTTTTAACATATATACACATGATCTTCCTAATCTGCTTAATTCTGTATCTATTATTCAGTACGCTGATGACATTGTGTTATATTGCAGTAATAGTTCACTATTCAATTCATGTGACTTCATGAATTCTATTTTAGGAAAACTAAATACATATTTACATAATAATGGGCTAGATTTATCAGTCACAAAGACTTCAGCAATCCTATTTACTCCAAGGAAAAAGCCTATCAATTTAAATCTATCTTATTGCGGATCTACAATCGCCTTTTGCGACGAGGTTAAGTACTTGGGAATTGTTTTGGACTACAAATTATCAGCCATTGGTCACTGCAATTATATAAAGAGTAAGTGCGAACGGTCATTAAATATAGTGAGATGTTTGGCTGGTATTTGGTGGGGTAGCCATCCTTTTTATTTGAAGTTAATATATAATTCTCTCATTAGAAGCGTATTGGATTATGGATCGTTCCTTTTAACACCAGGCACAGAAGAGGCCTTTAACATATTAAATGGCATACAAAACAAATCCTTAAGAACTGTTCTGGGTGCTATGCGGACCAGTCCTACCAACGCGATGCAGGTGGAATGTGTGGATCCACCTGCACACCTACGGCGACAATATCTGTCTGATAGATTTATTTTTAAGGTTATGCAATTCTCATTACATCCTCTAATCGCAAAACTATCTAATCTCTACCGTTGTATGCATAATTCTCCTTATTGGCGCAATAGACATCCCCCGTATATCATTAATAGCTATATTAAATTTCTGTCTTTATCATCTCCTACCTTCCGCTACATCTCCCTTCCATTGTATACTAAACATTTTGATTCATTGTTTATTTCTCCTACAGTTATTCTAGATTCCAATTTTAAGAAGGATGGAATAAGTGCTAAGCCAATCTTTAATAGTTTAATTGGTGAGAATTGGTCTGGTTGGCATCACATATTCACTGATGCATCCAAACGTTCCATAAATGGTAATGTTGGGGTTGGCGTTTTTCATAGACAGTATAATGTGATACAAAAAATTAAATTACCTCCTGAATCTTCGGTATTTACAGGAGAATTATTTGGAATTTTTAAAGCAGTTGAATACGTTCACATGTTCAATTTAAATAAATCTGCAATTTTTTCCGATTCTAAAAGCTGCTTACAAATTTTATTGAAGTCTCCCTTTAAAACAGCCAATTATCCTCTTTTGTATGATATCCGGGACCTGATGTTCAAGTGTGAAAAAAAAGGTATCATTATAAACTTTGTTTGGGTGCCAAGTCACTGTGGAATTCCTGGCAATGAGAGAGCCGACCAGTTGGCTGTGGATGCTGTTGTTTCTGGTGACATATATCCGTATAAAAACTACTGTCATGATCTGCTATTGCTCCCCAAAAGATATCTCAAGTCTTGTTGGGAGTTCTTTTGGTTTTGGAGCAGTTTGGAAACTGGGAGTTATCATTTTAAAATTCAAAGCGATATCCCTAACAAACCATGGTTTCGTAATAAAAAATTTAACAGACGTGAAATATCTTGCTTAACTCGAATGAGATTGGGCCATACTTGCGCCCCTTCTCATTTAGCCAAATTTAAAATAGTAGACGATCCTAGATGTGATTGCGGTGCTGAGGAGGCTGATATTAACCATATTATTTTATCTTGTCCGTTGTATGATCGTTCAGATTTCATGAAAAGTTTGCAATCCTTACACATTCCCCTTCCAATAGACATTCCTTCCTTGCTTGTTAATCCTGATCCTGACGTATATAACTTATTAGCCCGGTTTATCCTTCATAACGACATAAAAATATAGTTTTTATATATTTTATCATTTTGTATCCTATTATATCATATCCTATACCTTTATACCTGATTTGACCACCTTTTCCAAATTCCGATAATCCATCATTACCTTTCCCGCGTCCTATTTCCTACCCTTTTACTTGACGTTGGCTACGGGCAACATCGCCCTTAAGTCCATAAAGAAGAAAAAAAAAAAAAAAAAAAAAAAAACATTTAAGTATTAACAGACGTTCGAATATGGTCCGCACCAAACTTGCAAACTTGGTCCGCTCCGTACCAAATTCGATGGTGTGTTCAGCGGTCCGCTGACATTATTATTATTATTGACGGTGCGGTCGGTTCAATGGTTTTCCCACAGGATTTGTTGCGGTCCGTACCAAGTTCGCTCGTGTGGACGGCGCCACCGCACCGTTCCGCGCTTTATTTGTAGGTAATTAATTAAAAGTAAACAAAAAATTCGAAAATTTTCCAAGCAATTCAGCAAATGCATCAGAATTCATGCGAAAATATGTACGAAAATCTTCGTCATCGAGGTCTCTAATAAGTCGCATATAACTATATGACTCTCTGCCTTTTAAATACAATTTTGGCCATTCTTTTATTTTTTTTCTGTCTATTAATTGGTGTTTAGCGACGATGGTTGCCACAACTAACGCGATTTTAGCTTTTTTGGATAAAATCGGAGGCATATCGACGTGATCACTGTCTAGTAGCACGAAAAGCACTGGACCGTTTTTGAACGGTGCGATGGTGTGGCGAGTCAACCGCACTTAGGAAGCGGACCAAGTTCGCGGTGCGGAGTGGACCATATTCGAACGTCTATTAATACCTTTAGATTCGACATGAAGTTAGTTTAAGATCCTATGACGTCACATCATGGCCGACACCGTTTCAGAGTACGAAATAAAAAAAAATAAAACAAATTTTTCAATAAAAAATATGTACCCATCAAACACTTTTAATACATCGTAATCGAAAAATATTGATCTTTTCAATAAATACTACTGAAAATAATATTTTTTTGCACTAAATTTGATATGAGTCAAGTAGCCTATTGAACTCCTTCATAACACGTCTTCTAAGATTGCCGAATCATTTCCTTTCTTCAAAAAAATGCGAGCCTAGGGTACCTAACAGAAAAGCTACTCGAAGAAGTTTTTTATAAAGAATGTATTTATTTACGATACAGAATAATTAGCTCATTTGTATTGTCATAAAAACAATAATTCTTACAACCATGAGACAAAACCTAAAATCTCTATAAAAATATGAGTTTCTCATATTCAACCCATTTTCTCCCCAGTGGCTTAGATTCAGTATCGTCAATGTCGGTGGCGCGCGCGCTTCGCTCCGTGGCTCGCAACGGCCGCACCGTGGCCTGCGTCATCCACCAGCCATCTTCCAACCTCTTCGCCTCGGCGGACGACGTCATACTAATGGCTGAGGGGCGCACATTGTACGCGGGTGCCATTCAGGACGTCCCCGATGTTCTGGCAAGAGCAGGATACAGATGTCCGCAATACTACAATATCGCTGATTATTGTAAGTAGGTTATCACCTACTGTTATATTGAGACTTTTAGTTGCCTTACCTCCTCTTTACCGAATTTAGTGCCAGAGAATTTTCAAACTGTAATTATTACCTTGTGAACTGGGAACAGGTAAAACAAGTAAACGCACGTAAGAACTTATCTGATTGCTAAGGAATATATAAAAATAAAAGAGGTGCTAATACTGCTAATAAAATACTTGCTTCATTTGCATTTATCGTCTTGAACTGGATCTACAAACCTTTATTTTTTTTAATCTTCTTGTTTAGATTTGAACATTTTATTATATATTTACAGTACTAGAAGTCGCCAGTGGAGAACACATTGGTAATTTAGGCTACTTAGAGGATGAAGCTAAGAGTTATACCGTCGAAATGAGGAAAATTGCTAAAAACGAAGTTTTCACCGGAAACGGAAAAGGTAATTTGGTTTAATGATTCATACTATGTAAGACGAGCGTCGCTTAATCTTAACTTATTCACGCACAAGAACCTAGGAACCATGGTCAGAATCAACGTTATCATACGAAAGCTATAGGTATAGATATAACCGATGTATGTAGTATGTAGGTACCTAAAATTTGTAGGTCATGTTCTGTGAGATAACTGTGCGTCTTTGTTTACGTCTTCAGTTGTTTTGTAGAGATAATACAATGTTAAAACAATATCCAGCGGGTAATAAGACATTAAGAAACACTAGGTACTAGTGCTTCTTAATGTCAGATGATAACGCTATTAGCAGGCACCCACCTACCCACTAATAAATACTCCACTGTAAACCGTAGAGGCTTATTCCGAAGAGCTTTCTTTCCGTTACGGTTTGCAACTATTTCTTTATCTCTATCCCTCCAACTATGTCGCTAAGCGTCCAAAATTAAAATAATGTAGTGTATGTAGTATAAACAATAATATAAATATTTATCTATAATAAAATGCAATATTTCCTTGTATGCAAAATGTCCATGATTTCAAATTTAGGGAAAACCAAACAGATGATTGTTTAACTTGTTTTGTGAACCAAAGGTAGTTGAAATTCTGAGCTTTGTTGTGTGGGTTTAAAATATCTGAGCCTTTTCTCTTTTAGGGACACTCAATTAGCGTGAAATTTATGAATAATAATCTTAATTTCAGTCAGGTTTGTGACGACAATTAAGCACTTTAAATGTCTATCAAAACTCGGTTTTAGTGTTATTTTATACACAATAAGCGATTACGCCGATTAAGCTTAAATTCCTAAAAATATCGTACTTAATTGTCGTAACGAACCTGACTGCAATCTACGTTTTTTAAATTTCACGCTAAATAGGTGTCCCTAAAAGTGGAAATGCCTGTCTACAACTCTCAAGAATCTGAAAACTAATGCCCTTATTCATAAACGTCTGCTAACTTAACAAGCCGTTAATAATTGTTTGTCCCTTTCGCTCTTAACAATGTGTCCATAAGAGCAAAAGGGACAGACAATACTTAGCGGCTTGTTACGTTAATGGGTGTTTCTATCATTTCGTGCAAATCATATGTTTGCTGAAATAAAAAATAAACTAACTCCTAAATTCATTTCAAATATTTTTTATATGTTGCGTGAGGTTCATAGGTATACTTAGCATCTAAAATTAATTCTATTATTGCAACATAAAATATATAAATAAAATATAAACATGCTAAAAACTCATTACCATCACCGGTCAGAACCTAGATTTACAGATTTGAGAGCGAATTACATAACTATTACATGTACTACTTTGATTCAACCACTTAATTTAGATGAAGTATTTATAAGGGAATGAAAGTTTAGTGGTTTAACAGTTTTAACACTGAATATTTAAATCCACTGCAGCAAAATCTTTTTGTAAAGAAAATAATTTCATTACCATAAATATAGTTTGCAACAACGGAATTGGCCAGTAGGCATTGCAAATGTTATTCTGTACGAAGTTCCCTCTGTCCGCGATCCCCACCTCAGTCGGCTAGTAAACAGTGAACAAGACGGACGTGTGCCATTTTTTTATGAAAAAATATATCGTGGTGGAGTTTTGGATTTGGTACAGTTTTTTTTCATTACCGTTTGCACTGTTTTGATATTAATTTTTAAGTGTTTTATTGAACTGTGAATACTTAAATAATGAATATTCTATTCGAATGCTTAGTGAATGAATGGACCTGCAATTGCATTTATTTTTAAAGAGTTAATCTACAAAAGGTAAGGAAAAGTCATTACCATTCTTGTCATTACCGTAATTTACTGTTAACATACTAAAGAGAATGGTGATGAACTAAAAATTATGGTAATGAATTTCAGTATTAAATTCTTGCCACCATCTTATGTTAATTACCATTCTCGTTTTTTATCATGCACCTGACTGTTGAAAGTAACAAGTAATATTCAAAACTACATTTTCAGTAGGTATATTCCAAATATAACAAGTTATTCATTAAAAGATCTCAAAATTCAAACTTAAACTTTCGACTACGTTATTTCTTTTTATGACCTATCATTACCAACATCGCATTTTCATTCCCATATTCTATACGTCATTACCATTTCTTTTGGAAAAATCTTTTGTTCATAAATCGGTCAATTTTGCGTACAATTGAAAATGTATTATAGATTAATGTTTCTTTTTCGTAAGTCTTACCATTGCCACAACAAAAAAATTAAAATAAAAAATTCTCCCAAATTCTCCCAATTTGCACGAAATGATAGAAACACCCTAATAGACGTTTATGAATAAGGGGGTAAATTACAGCATACGCAACAGAAGACGAGGCTTTACTGAGCGCAGTGCCGGCGCATCCCGGGTTCTCAGCAGGACTGTGGACGCAGCTTTGCGCGCTGTTGTGGCGCTGCAGCATAGGCGCGCTGCGAGATGTACACTTAACACAGGTACAAATGCTAACATCTTGTGCTTACAATGACCAATGCTTAGACAAGTTGCCAATCGCTAGCGCTTCAGCGTCAGTCATAAGCGAAAGGCAGCTAACTGTCTTTGTCGCACTAATATGAACGAGTGACAGAGAGGGAAAACTACGATGCGCTACTAAGCGCTAACGACTGGCAACTTGGCTACGCATCCTGGCCTACTACTAGGGTTTGCAATATTCGTCCTATTTTACTATTCGAATAAAACGAATACTTCGATTTCCAGTATTCGAATATTCGAATTTTTCGAATAAAACGAATATTATTGAAAAAAATACTAATTCATGTTTCCATAGCGTCTAATTGCAAAATATATGACGTAAAATCATCATCATCAGCCCGTTGCAGTCCACTGCTGGACAAAGGCCTCCCTCAAGGTACGCCACAGAGCTCGGTCTGCTGCTTTATGCATCCAGTTTCTGCCAGCCCCCTTATGCAAATCATCCCGCCATCTAGCCGGAGGGCGTCCCACGCTACGTTTACCAAGACGCGGTCTCCACTCCAGAACACGCTTGCTCCAGCGGTTATCGGTTCTGCGACATATGTGGCCAGCCCATTGCCACTTCAACCTACTAACTTTCAGAGCTATGTCGGTCACCTTGGTTCTCTGGCGGATCACTTCGTTTCGAATTTTGTCCTTTAGAGAGACCCCAAGCATAGCTCTTTCCACAGCATGTTGCGCGACTTTAAGCTTGTGGATTAGCCCCACAGTCAGTGTCCACGTCTCGGATCCGTACGTCATAACAGGAAGGACGCACTGGTCAAAAACTTTCGTCTTTAGGCTCTGAGGTATATCCGACGAGAATATCTGTTGCAACTTCCGAAACGCTGCCCAACCCAACTGGATCCTCCTATTAGCTTCCTTTTCAAAGTTGTATCTACCCAACTGCATTAACTGGCCAAGGTAGACATATTCTTTGACAACTTCGAGAGGCGTGCCATCGATGATTACTGGCTCCGGCCCGGCATGACGAGATCATTAAACATGACCTTCGTCTTGTCCAGGTTCATCCGGAGGCCAATTCGCTGGGAGGCTACATTTAGGCTGTGCAGCATTTCTTGGAGCTCCTGCAGCGATTCCGCCATGACCACGATATCATCGGCAAACCTTAAATGCGAAATGTATTCGCCATTTATATTTATGCCCCGTCCTTCCCAGTTTAAAGTCTTGAAGATGTTCTCCTATACATTTGTAAATAGTTTCGGGGATATAACATCCCCTTGCCTGACTCCTCGATGTAATGGAATCGATCTTGTTTGACTTTCTGTACTTGGACGGACATAGTCGTTTAGCACCTCGATGTATCTATAGTCAACTTGGCATCGCTTCAGAGAGTCCAAAACAGACCAGGTCTCGACAGAGTCAAAGGCCTTCTCATAGTCCACGAAAGCTAGACACAGAGGCTGATTATACTCCTGGGTCTTCTGTATAATCTGCCTCACTGTGTGGATGTGGTCTATGGTGCCAAACCTTCCACGAAACCCGGCCTGCTCCGGTGGTTGGAAGTCGTCTAACCGCCGCGTCAGCCTATTTGTGATGACCCTCGAAAACAACTTGTGAACGTGGCTCAGGAGCGTTATAGGGCGGTAGTTCTTGAGAAGGGTTTTATCCCCCTTCTTGAAAAATAAAACTACCATGCTCCTGCTCCATGCTCTTGGAGTTCTCGCTTCGTGGAGAACGGAGTTAAATATGCGCTGAAATTGCAATATATTATGACGTAAAATGAAAGTGCAATATTCAAAAACAGACTTATGGTACCTACCTAAGAGCTAGGTACGGTCCACAGCATTCTTGCTGGTCTAGAACTCTAGATTCAATGTAAGGAGTTAAAAATTGTTTTTCATATGGATTTAAATATGAGATACTTGATATCTTTAATCATATTATCCAATATCCATTTTTTGATCTGACATGCATGTGTACATTTATAAATCGAAGTAGAACTAAGGTCAAAAATTATTCGTTATGAATAAATATTCTAAAACGTTGCATGAAAATATAACCATTAACAACCAAGCAAGAGGGTTTTCAGTCTAAAATAAAAATGAAATTAAAACTTAGGTTGAATAAGATTGGCATATTCAATAATTAATACATGTAGCGTAATAGTAAAAAATATTGGTCATAAGTAATTTAATTTATCAAACATTTTGTTAATAAAAAAGCTGCTTAATTGACTCGCGCAGTAAGTTAAACTTTATTCAAGGGATCAGAGAACAAAAACTGTCCCGTTTTATAATGAGTCAATTTAGTTTTATTTGATTACCTAGGTACTGATATTTTATACGCCATTGCTCCCACTTATCACATTCGGTAGATATTGTGGCCATTATGGCTTCATATTGATATTTACAACATATAATATATTATATGCTCTTTACTTATCCTAAACTCTCTGTACCTGGTGTTTGTTTGTTAAATTTTTAGGAATCTGTTAGAACTTTGCTTGCAGAAAGTGCATTTGAACATTTTTGGAAAACAATTAAAGCTATCACCTTTAAGTAAATCCAATAAATAACGAATATTTCAATTGATTTCATTGAATTTAACTTTGTTTAGTCATTGAAATCAATTTTTATATCGATGTTAATGTTAAAATTGGGATTTTATTGTAATTCTGCGCAAAAAATAATTATTTTCAAACAGTTTTTCACTATTCGAAATATTCGTTTTATTCGAATAATGACTGTTGTCAAATTCGAATAGTATTTAAGCCGCATAATTCGAATATTCGAATACTCGAATATTCGAATTGCAAACCCTACCTACTACCGCGAAAATCGAAATTCGGAAATTTCGAGGATTTTTCTCCGTCACTCAAAGGCGTCATTAGAGTGAGAGAGAAAAAACCTTCGCGGTCGCCGCTGGCGACGTGAATTGAACGCAGTCGATAGCGTAACTGACTTTCTGTCCCTCCCGCGGGTTATTCCCACCTGTTAGGTACCACCAACTTGACACCAGTGGTAACAACTGGGATTTTTTTTCCCACCTGTTACCACTGGGAACAACTGGGAATTAAAATTCCCAACTGTTACCACCAAACTAATTATTTTAGTAACTAACCATATATTTTAGTGGTAACTAGTGGGAAAAAAATCCCAGTAGTTACCATCATGTACTCTGGTGGTAACAGGTGGGGAAAAAAATCCCAGTTGTTACCATTGGTGTCAAGTTGGTGGTAACAGGTGGGAATAACCCCCTCCCGCGCACACCAACACGAATATAATAGGGATGAATAAAGTAGCTGTAAGTAAACTCATTCCACCAGCTCATGGTATCCAAGCACACAGGTAGATAGCACTTGTCACAATATTCATAAAGTACACGAACGCCAATCACACGTTTGTTAAATACAAAAGGCGCTGCATCTCAAAATGAGTTACTATTGCATAATATACAGGGTGTTTGTTTAGCGGTGTCGGAGCTTTTAAGGGTTTAAACTACAATCAATTTTATCGATAAATTACCATACAATTATTTTTTTGTGCCAACGATAATTAAATGGCGGCCATTTTAAAATTTGAAACAGACGAAACGGGCGTACGTGATATTTCTGGAATTATACGTTTGTTATCGGTCCTATCCCTGCAAAAAAAATCTCGTTAGAAAGCTCATTAGATAAGCAAACTAATTAAACTAATCATTTGACTCAACTATTTGAACAACAAGGCTAAAAAATAATTTTTTAATTAAAAATTGTAAAAAATTCACCTTAATTTTTCAATTAATTTAATTTTGCATGAAAACTAGGTCGTTAAGATAGGTTTTTGGTATTGTTATTTATTAGTACAGTATGTTAGCTAAAAAATAACACCTTAATTACAGTTATACCTTAAGTACTTTAGGAATTACAAGTGCTCAAACATACACCAAAACAGCTGCATTTAGCGTTCCCGATGCAAAATCCATGAACAAATGAATGTCAGCAGTGTACTGACTAGTGAAGTGGCCGCATTCCATTCATCCAGTGCATGTTTGAGCACTTCTAATTCCTAAAGTACTTAAGGTATAACTGTAATTATGGTGTTGTGTTTTAGCTAACATCCTGTACTAACAAATAACAACACCAAAAACCTACCTTAACGACCTAGTTTTCATGCAAAATTAAATTAATTGAAAAATTAAGGTGAATTTCTTACTATTTTTAATATAAAAAAAAAATTTAGCCTTGTTGTTCAAATAGTTGAGTCAAATGATTAGCTTAATTAGTTTGCTTATCTAATGAGCTCTCTAACGAGATTTTTTTTGCAAGGATAGGACCGATAGCAAACGTATAATTCCAGAAATATCACGTGCGCCCGTATACGTATGTATGTTTGAAATTTTAAAATGGCCGCCATTTAATTATCGTTGGCACAAAAAAAAATTGTATGGTAATTTATCGATGAAATTGATTGTAGTTTAAGCCCTTAAAAGCTCCGACACTGCTAACCTTACACCCTGTATACAACTCTAACGTGAACATCATTTGATTCTAAAAACAAAAGCAACTGAATTTGGAATGTGGAACTTTTGTATTTAGAGGCTGACAATTGACTGTGCGTTTGTTGCACAGTCAATTGGCAGCCTCTGTAGCCTAGTTGGTAGTGACCCTGCCTACGAAGCTGGAGGTTGCGGGTTCGAGTTCCGGCGAGGGCATTCTTTGTGTATTTATTTATGACAAATGTTTGTTCCTTGGTCGTGGCTGTGTATGTTTCTAAGTATCTATTATATAATTTATATATATCGTTACCGTGGGACTAGGTCGATTTGTGTATCATGTCCTAAGATATTTATTTATTAATTTACTTTTATTTGAAAACCAAGCTTCAAATTAACACGACTCAAGCTCATCGTTCCTAGTCCACTTTCTACTCGTATGTATGATATTTCGAATCTATATACCTACTTTAAATAAACACTCTTTTCTTGTATTCAGATACGTGAGATTTATCTAAAATGTCTAATAAGAAAAAAACATGCCATCTTCATTGATCGCACATATTCTGTCTAATTCTGGTCTAATTACATATCTACCTACAGTCAGCCAAATATGGAGTCAAATATCCAACGTTTAAATTTTCCCTCAAGAATTTAATCGGTAGACCATAATAATATGTTTTGCTGATACTATGCCCTATTTTTGCGAAACGCACAGCACAGATAGTGAAAGAAAAATAAATCCAATTATAGATTATGTAGTATAGGGACCTAGTGCAGTCAAGTGTAAATTGTCTACTATACCTACAGTTCCGGCTTAGCTTATCTTGATAAAAATATGGAATAAATTTTTCTGCCCTCCGGCCAGCAAACTGTACTTTGCCGGCTGCTGCGCTAAACTAACTTGCCGCCTGCCGGCTCCGTTGAGCAGAAAAATAATATATACACCTCGGGCGTTCTCGGCCGTTAAATGGGAAAGCCTCGGATCACATATTTATCTACAATTATACGTCATCCGAGCCACTTCCCACTTAAACGGCCTTGGCATGTACCCTATAAAACCAATGGGGATGTGATGACATATTCGAATGGGTTCCCAGATCCGGCTGGTGTGCCACCTGCTCGTGGCGCTGCTACTGGGCGCGCTGTACAGCGGCGCGGGCGCAATCGCCGACCGCATCGTCACCAACACGGCCTGCCTTTTCTTCTTCCTGCTGTTTCTCTTCTTTTCCAACGCAATGCCTACTATTAATACATGTAAATACTCTTTTTCTATTGTACACATTTTTTATGCGAGTAATATAATAATGTGGTTAACGATGTGGTACCTACGTTATTCGATAGGTCGATAAAAATAATTTTTTCACTTCTCATGCTCTTAAAATGTTATTTTAGTCCCTGCATATCAGGACTAAAACTCTTTATTAATCTCTAGGGACTAAAGTAATTTTTTTTTAATTGACGTTGGAAACCCGTAAACAGCCACACTCACGGTGTTCAAGAATAAAGGATAGTCGCCATTTTCAGTGTTTGTGTATGGACCACTTTTGTGCATGCCGTGGATCCAACCTCTAAACTTTTTTTAATTCACTTTGGAAACCCCTAAATAGCCATTTCTGGTGTTTATGATTTATGAACGAACGATTATTGCCATTGGAAAAAACCTCAAAATGTCAATCGTATAAAAATATTAAGGAAAATCGATTTATTTTCTTGATATAGGTACTTGTTATTACTTGGTATTTAAAACTTGTTTAATATATGATTAAGATTGAATCCAATTTATTACTTATGTTTTAACCAATTAGCTTCAAAATGATTTTATTAAAGTTAATTCCAATTCGTTGGCCAAATATGCAAGTATTTAAAGCGTCATATTTCGAAAAAGGAATGCAGATAAAAACACGGAACGAATTTGATTGCTTATTTTTTGTGTTTTTGTCCATAAGTAATATTGTTATCGTATAATTTACGATGTCACGTCATGCAATGAAGAAGTATTAATGCTACTCCAGAATGAAGAAGAATGCAAAAGAGGTGGTGCAAAATCTTTTGCCGCCGAAATCTAGTGTAATATATTCAAAAGCGTATCAAACTTTTATGGATTGGAAAACTGGAAAGCAAATTAGGTACCAACATCATTTATGGAAGGCGTATTTCTGACATATTTTGATGAAAAATCTAAGAAATATCAACCGTCATCTCATCACCTTGTACATAGCATATATTATTATTCCATGCTTAAAACCACACTGCAACGAAACCATATAACTTGAAAAAGTTTGCGAACTTATCGTCAAGTGGCCATGCTCCGAAGAATTCGGAAGTTTTGACATCGCAGAACATACATATTTTTTGTTTCTTACTTGTTCTTTCTGTTAATAAATACTGAGATTATGTAGAACGTAGTTTTTTTCCTCGCATTCTAAGTGAAAAGTAGAGTGTTTAATTCGGGACTAAACAGCCATAATGACACTCGAACTACATCCACCCTCGCTACGCTCGGGTGGATAAATATCTCGTGTCATAATGGCCTGTTTTAGTCCCTCGTTGAACAATCTACTATGAAATTGTAGAAATATCTTTAATTGAAGCTTTATATTTTAAGGCATTAACGAAAGCACATAAAATACAAAAAAAATATGAAAATTAATTACGTGATCGGTTTAATGCTATTTCTACCGAACCGCATAGGTATGCACGGTTCAAACACTGTGTTATTGTCGTCCATTTTCTTCTTTCAGTTCCAGCGGAAGCAACAGTGGTTCTCCAAGAACATTTGAACAAATGGTACACTCTAACAGCTTACTGCATGGCCAAAATCGTTATAGATCTACCAGTTCAGGTAAGTTGAATTGATTTTATTTTAATAATAATAAACAAACGGCATTGTTGTGCCGTGCATTTGTCATCACCCCAACTCCTCCTGCGGGTGTCGTAAGAGTCGACTAAGGGATTGAAGTGTCACTGACTATTATTTGATAAGAGATTGATGATGGGCAGCAGCGTCATCATAGTGGACACATTACTGCGATCGCCAATCCGCTTGGCCAGCGTGGCGATTATGGGCATTTACCTCCTAATGCGTCTATACGCATAGTTAATAGGAGAGGCCTACGTCCAGCAGTGGACTGATACTGATGATGAAATGGCATTGTTTGGGTCATTCAGGTTCAGGTTATCGTCTTTTGTGTGGGCATACCTAAAGTTAAGGAAATCATGCAAGTAGGTACTAATTTTGGCATAAAACAATTTAACGGTTCTAGGTTGCCCGGTCTACATTCTTATGTAATATAATCGTAATATAGATTTGTACTTTGTACAAACTGTGAAGTCTTAGCCACCGAGTGGACATGACCCATTAAGCTAGAGATCCAAGTTCGAGTATCGCAAAAGGCATATCTTTGTAGGTTTAAAGTATTTAATAAGTTCAGCCAATTTTAAGAGTAACGATGACTGGATTTTTTAACTCTTATCACACAACCTTATCAAAAAGTGAGAAAACAAACAAATATTTACATCGCAAACTATAGTGCAGCACAAAGGTCCACAGAATTTGTGGACCTTTGTGTTTAATATGAGTCGTGAGTATAACGCAATTGATTGCATAACTTACTTGCAATCCGTCTTTAAATATGTTTGCAATTAAGTTTATTTCAATTACCAACTGGTAACTACCAGTGAGGGCGATGTGCGGTACCTATAATAGTACATTTCGAAATGAGTGCAAAAAAAATTTTTTTCGACGAGGGTGAAAGTTGGAGCCCGAGTGAAACGAGAGCGACAATCACCCGAGTTAAAAAGAAGTTTTTACACGTGTATCGAACGACGTTTTTCATAACTTAAAAAGAGTGCCTTAAAAAGAGAAATTTACGCGAAACGTGCGCAAAGTTTACTTTTCCGCACTAGTTAGGAAAATATTTTCCAATCGTTCGATACACGTGTAAAAACTTCTTTTTAACTCGAGTGATTGTCGCCCCCGTTTCACTCGCACTCGAACTTTCACTCACGTCGAAAAAAAAATTTTTTTGCCATTGTATCGAAATGTACTATTTTGTTACCTGTTTGCGTTTGCATTGTTTTTCAGCTGCTTTGCGCTACGGTTTTCTTGTTCCCGGCGTGGTATTTGACGTCGCAGCCGATGGACTTCCACCGCCTAGGCCTGGCCTGGACTGTCTGCGTACTCATTACGATTCTTGCACAGACCTTCGGACTGGTCATCGGGACAGCGTGTGATGTCAAGGTACTTATCTAGATTCCGGTTTTGTGAGGAGCCATCCAGAATTACTGTTTTCCCAAACGAATACCTACTCTCGACTGACTCTTCCCAGATTTTTGACTGTACCTAGAGGTAGGTAGGTAGGTACAGTCAACAAAACATGTTGTCTATAAGTCTTAAACAAACCTTATTGCAACTAAATAGAGTCGAAAAGTTGTGGACCAGATTTTTGTCGACTCTATATACCTAATAATTTTCCTAATACAGGATCCTTTTCATCAATACCTAAAGTCAAAGTCAACGTCAAAAACATTTATGCCCATATCGAACTGTTTTGATTTTTTTGTTTAAACGCTAGAGCCCCTACCAAAACTGCTAAAAACGAAGGTACTAAATTTGGGCCCGTATTCCATTACCGACTTATGATAACAACAAACACAAAAACCAGCTTCGCAAATTTTGCCTTTAGATACAACCGAATCTGTAAACTTTTGTCACTTAGGTACTTAGTCGAGAGAAAACCTGAAATGACACGTGAATTTCGACTAATATTAGTAGTTGCGAATCTAATTCCTAATTAATAGAGAAAGATAACTTTTAATATAGAAAAATATTTCTAGGCACTTTGGTTGCTCCGACATGTCTGACATGTCTCATATATAATATATACAGGTATGTTTTTTTACAGTTGGGTATGTTCGTGGTACCAGCAGCCAATATTCCGATGCTGATGTTCTCAGAGTTCTTCATCCCTTACAACGAGATGCCGTCCTACTTACAGCCCTTCGCAACCATATCCTATTTCCGGTACGCCTTCGACGCCTTCGTGCAAGCCGCCTACGGCTTCGACCGAGAACCACTGAAGTGCACCAAAGCCTTCTGCATGTTCCGGACGCCAGAAGCGTATCTCAAATATCTGGGCCTGACTAGGCCTTTTTTATATGATATATACGCTCTATTAATATGGATTGGTTTACTTCAGATATCTTTTATATGTGTTCTAAAATATAGGGTGTACAAGGCATGCAGGTAGTTTAAAAAAACAGTAGAAAAGCGCGTACCATTTCATTTAAAATTATTTAAATATAAATTGTTCACATACGTACATGTGAAAGTATAAAAGCGCACCCTGTTGGCCTAGACGATAAATCGTCGAACGCGCAATTCCGCGATAAAATATAAAACAGCTCACGATAGGTAATGGTCACATTGGTCACACGACTCGATGTCGGGCAGCAAAACTTTAACGCTCTTTTGACATTGACATAGGGATTATTTTTGGTCCACAACTAACACCTACAAATTCGGGGTGTAGAGTTCCTAGAACTTAACTAATTATAAAACTTAAAATAACATTCCATGACATATTGTATAGGTATATAAGTAATTAAGCATGACATGTAGCTATAAACAAATATTACGTAATCTTGCCATTTATTTCAAACAAAAAGAAAAATATATCATGTAAGGTGGCAAAAAATAAAAGCCTTCCCGTTGACAGTGAGTTTTTGGGATGCAGTATAAGACCTCTAAAGGATTTATTTTAGAAATAAGTCAAAGTTTCAGATAAGAGTAAGTAATAGTCTTTCCATGTTTCAGTTGAAGTAAAAAAAGGTAAAGAAATATGGCTGACTTTCCATAGCATTTGACGTCTCTGACACATATCGTGAAACATATTCGCAGATATATTTTTACTTTAATACTATAATATGTACCTATCCATAATTTTAACACAAAATGTATGTGAACTTCAGTTTCTTCTAAATATTCTTGAAGGTCTATTCCGAGTCCAAAAGCCTCACAGGCAATGGGAACGCACTTATTTTTTAGCCACCTGGGGGGCTACCATGACCTCTTAAATAAGATTCAGTTTAGGTTCTGCTTATCAGTTTTTGACAGTTATTCTATGGAACTGGCACATCACAATCCGAATCACAGATTAGGTTAGGACCTAAGTTTAGGAATTGAATCGTATTATTAGATCGTAGCAGCCCCCCTGGCGGCGCGTCGAGAGCCTAAGGGATTAGAAATTTTGAACGGCGTGCACTCAGGCCACTTGCGTGCGTTTGTATTTGTTTAACATTTACGCCTCGCATGAGCGTTCACTCGGTTTGCATTGCACACTAAGGGCCTGTTCCACCATCCCCGAATAAATATATTCGTCAGATAAATACCAACTGTCGTTTTTAGGGTTCCGTAACCAAAATGGCAAAAACGGAACCCTTATCTTTTATATGCTAGGGGAAAAGGATAGTGATACTGGTAAATTTCTTCTGATTGATATATTTATCCGGAAATTGGGAACCATGGCGTAAGAGAGATATTAACCGAATCGTGGCGTGTTCCATTTTCAAAAACTTTTATCTATGGGGGCGAACAATTTTTTCAATAGAATGTGATGACACGCCTATCGTGTCGTACGCCATTCGTTAAATACATTCATGACACGCCTGGCGTGTCATCCGCACTGAAACTGTTAAGGTTGTACAGTGCGTAAATATGGAATGCCACAGACAATGTTAAAATGTATACTTTTTTAATATATCTGCCAGTCACTCAATGGACAGTTAGTTATAAAGAAATTAAAAATATATATATTTTTACTTGATGCGTATTATCAAACCGCGATTAGAATGGGATTCGAAAGTACTGTTGACGTTATTCATAGTTATATTCATATTTTAAGTGCAGAAACTTACAGACAACGGATGAATTAATCACTCACTACATCTATAGACAACTCTTTTCTTGGTAAATGTTGTGTCAGTTGCTGTGTCAACAGTACTTTCGAATCCCTTTCTGATCCCGGTTAGATAATATATAGGTACGACTTCGGGGCGATAACGGGAATTACGCTTTAATTAGATAGGCCTTTTTCAGTTACAGCCCCGATTGGTACTTAAACCAAGATCGTGTTTGAATGACAATAAAAACTCTACTGGCAATGACTGACTGCGAAAGCATAAAATGTATTGTGTAGCAGATATTATATTAAAGAACATGAGAATAATAAAATATTTTTATACAATGATTTTCAACAAGCGTGTTTTATTTCAATTAAAAATACACAAAAAAATACAGAATCGTTTGGTCGATCAACAATATTTGTTTTCGTTGACATTAAAACATTAAATTCATTCATTCACTTGAATAAGATCTACTCATTATTAGCATATTCATAAAGAACCTGATACTGTGTATAATAATTATTTTATACATAGGACAGAAAAAAACGGGACAACATTAAAAGTAATTGAATAAGTCGGTATTTAATTAAACACCTCTTAAGATAAATAATACATTAAGGAACATTCGATAAATTTTCATAGCGCACGCATTCGACTAGAGTGTCTTAGAGTCTTAAATACTAACATTGACTTTTAATTATATTTAATAAATAAAATATTTATTAATTATTATGTGCCCGGAACTTTCTACAATAAGCAAAAGTAGTACAATAATATATGTAACCGATAATTTGACAGCTAGAGTAGGTAACCGCCAGCTGCGCTCATAGGGCGGTAGGTAAATAGGTTTCACGAGCTAACGATTGGATGTGATACATCAAATTCACGGATACAAAATTGTATACTTTATAAAGACACTTTAATATTTATAATTTACTACAGTACCTACTTAGATCTGCAGAATTTGCCTATCTGGCCGTACAATCACAGTCACTTGCCGAGATTATAGATAGGATCAAATCTTCCAACTATCTGCACCCGACTGTACCTACATATTATGTCGTAGAGGCGTCAATGTCCGACACAGTCCCAATATGTCTCAGCAATATAATGTTGATTATTGGGGTGTTTACGATATGTGGCTAGCTGAAGTAGAGAAATCAAAGTAACACATAACATAACATCAAAACTTGTATGTAAGTAGGTACCTAGCATCAATACTCGTAAGGTCGTTAACAATAAAATACCTACAAATCAAATGCATCACATTATAAAATTAAGGAGTCTACCCTATCACTAACTATTAGAACTTTGTCCCAGGGAATTTAAGTATTAATATAAACTATGATTATTTTTTTTAAATTACCGATGGACCCGTGGAGTATTAACCGGAGTAGGTAGTCAATTTTTGTCAGTTAGCTTCAGTGCAATCCATACTGGAGTGCATTAATACGACAATATGGATTCGTTTCCGCGTAAAGCTGAAGGGTAAGGATTATGCACAGGTAATATTAGCTGCATAAATGTATGGGTAAAACTTGAATGAAGAATGAATATAATAGCATATAAGATGGTTTGTCCGTCAATTTTTATAGCCGGGTGTACCTAATACAATAAGTACTGCGTGTGTTTTAACTCTTTGTTGGTAGGTAGGTCAGAAAACATGAAATTATAGATTTGTTCTTTTTACCATCGTATCATTCGTATAAGAGTGCTAAGAGTTAATGATTGCATTTTAACTAATCATATATCATGGTTAATTTGGAATGTGTTTATTTAAATATAATATAATCTTTGGTGATAATAAATACCTACTTAAAGTATAATAGTTACAAGCATTGCATCGTTATATTATTACCTATCTTAGGTAACTCCAATATTTCAAGTTCGCGTAGCATATGTATATGTGCAATATCTTAATAAGAACTTTTACTATGTCAGCAATTTTATATACCTGCTTTTACGTAAACCGCGGTGTTCATCTAAGAGTTTAACTAATTATGCCGAATCGACCTTGCGGCTGCCATTGTTACATTGATAGTCCCTGGCAGATGAGAAGTCCATCCTCAGGCACATCAATCACACCACAAATATGCAACCATAATCTGCTGTGAGGTGTCAGTTCATTTTTTTGTCATTCACTATTTCTAGTTCAGGGCGTATATGCTCACTGGTTGTCAAAATCAAGAAATGTATAAAAAAATATATCCCGCCCTAAAAGAATTACTAGAGTTCATAAATACCAAATTGCAATGATAATTACCTACCAATTGCAATGAAGTAAGAGAATATCAAAGCACCTTTCAATGATAACTTGAAACGATCTAATTCACAAAGTAATAAGTTATAACCGTCATCCTCTTAAGGGTCGACTGCAAATGATTGATACATAGTTAAGGATTTTAATGAAAATTTAACGTCACATTTTGTGTTACGAAGTTAGCCATAAAACATGTCCAGTGCCTAAAAAAATCAGGGCAAATTCACACCTTATTCTGTTAAAAGTAAGGTGGTTTTTCCTTCTGTAATTTAAATTGACTAGACATGTTCTTTCCGTGGACCCTTCATATACCTAGTTTGTATGACTAACTTTCGTAGCACAATGGAAACGATCGTGATTTTTGTTTTGATTAAGCCCTTAACTATGAAAAGTGTTTTGCAATAGATCCTTAGGATGAAGATACACTTATCAGCATGCGTACGCATTTTGTCTTATGAAATTGTCCGTTTAGTATGAAACGTGTAAGCATGCGTACGCGTGCGGAAAGCTGGACGCGGCCCCATACTGTCATTTTCTATAGACAAAATGCGTACGCATGCTGATAAATGTGTCTTAACCCTTAAAATACACATGGAAACGTCAAGAGGGGTCATAGTCAAGGCGTACGTACCTACAAACGGACGAACATGACAACGAATATACATTATACAACACTGGCAGCACAGATAACTAGCCCTTATTCACTGACGTACGTGGTATGTTGCGTCAACAGTTCTTCTTTGGCAAGTAGTTATAAGGGTCACAGGTTAAGGGCTAGGTAGACACTTTTCAGGACGTACCTAATTTACGTGCTTATACAGGGTTTGCCTGACGATGGGGCTTTACATGAAAGAGTACTAAGTCGTTCGCTTCACTTAATTAATAGTAACTACTTTCATTTTGTAACTTTTTAAAAACACGTTGCTACTTCATTTCATATTTTTTAAACAAGCTAATTTTAATTTTCAAAGTTCATAATTCGATTCTCAAAATGACTAAGTACATTCTCTTAAATATTGAAAGATTTGTAACCACGTAATTCGATAATTTAATAAGCAAGTTAAAATGTTACAACACAAAATTAATTAAGTGTGAAATACAGTACATCTATCCTTGCAATAAAAACCCCATTGTTAGAGAAAACCTGTAAAAATATTATACGTACCAAGTACATCATACGTCGTTGCCAACTTGTAAATATAATATTATCTACGTAATGTAACAACATATTAACTACCTCTCTCTCTTCTAAATGCTCTGTCCTTCCAACATAGGTACGAACCTATACTATACTACGATGGCGCGCGGTCGTCCAAGTGTATGAGTTTTCTGTAATGAGAAAAATCTTAGGTAAGATACAAAATTACCTACCATTTTAAAATGTATATATAAAAATGTATATTTTAAATTTCATAAATAATACAGTGTGTAAATCTAATTCGAGCGATAAATTAAACCAGACATATAATTAATTTGCGTAATAATTGGTTAAGCGGTTTTATTAACCCTAAAATGTGACTACACAATGAATAATAGAAGATCAGCAATGTAGCTGTTATGAATGTTAACGTTTACGAAATTAACTGTCAGCGAGCGTTTAAATCGAGTGCGTTATGTTGCGGGCCGAATTATTCTGTATGTTGTTATTGCAATTTTAAGTAAAAGTTATCTACCTAAATGAACTTGTTATGTTATGTACTATACTAAATCCCCGTTAAGAGATTCACTCGTATAAATTTTACACCCTGTATCTGTATATGGTTAAATTAATTTAATTAATAACACTGAAAGAATTTAATTACCTGCAGTAATCAGGAGACAATGTCAAGATTTTGTACCATAATGTTAAACTTAGTAAAACACTCCAAGTTCGAAGAGGGCCAAATATAAACGCCATGCTTCCGTATTCCAGCCAAAAAAAGTACGCCAACAACAACTGAACTGACAGTAGTAGTATGAAGGGTAAATTCTGAACTAGTCTCTTTATTCCTCTAGAAGCGGGACTATAAAGTCGATTCTGTAATGAGTGTGATAGCACAAATATTAAGGGGATTTGTATAAACATCAGTTGTACGCTTCCATACATATAGGTGAAGGATTCGGGCAAAAATGTTCCCTTTATCAATATCCCCCATGCGAAGACCACGCCCACGTGTCCATCGATGAGCTCGCCGACGGCCCAGGGCCCGAGAGGCACATATACCGCATATAGAACGATGGGATAGTATATTTTGTCAATTTTGCTCAAAAGCCATACTCTTCTGGTCACATACCGCGCCAGTTTTCTTCGACATCTTGGAGGTTGCTTTTGAAACCGTAAATACACTATAGGTAAAACGTTCAGCAGCAGCAGGGTTCCAAATATTGCCTGGAACTGAAACAACACCACATATTCTAATTTTTTTACACATTCATATATTTCAAGTATTTCAACTTATCAACTCAAAGAATGTAACTTTAATCTTTAGGAAATTACTATAATTAAGGTAAAACGCCCGTAAGTGGCCAACGCATATTAAAAACTATTTGCCCATAACCAGTTTGCTTTAGAATAAGGCTTCAATAATTGGCCAGTCTTTGATAACTAGACATCAAATTTAAAAATGTTTTTTCAATACATATATGAAATAAATAATGAAATGAATAAATGTTCATATATATATATATATATATATATGTACGTGTCTGTGTGAGTGTATATTTGATGTAATTAAAATATCAAGAAAATATTTCAACTTACCACTATCCATGCATCAAGCATGAGAAATATTCTTGGCATTATTCCAAAATTCATGATAGAACCATCTAAAGAAAATGGATGCTCTACGAATGTCTCTTTTCCCAACTCATCTCTCACTGTTACATACAGATAATGAATATCTTTTGAAAACAAATGTGGCAGCCATTGACAGGCATAAAGAGGGCCTTGAGAGTGTTTACAACTCATCCAGCTAATTTTATCAAAGGAGATTTGTACAGTAGTAATCTCTACATCACTGAATGCAAGAATCCTTATGTGTGATGAATCTGGTATCAATTGTAGAGGTTCTCGTCCAGGTAAAGTATATTTTGCATGTTTTGGATTTGTGACCAACACAAGAGGCCATGTGTTATGTTTCTGATCCACAAATGAAAATATACCATGGTCTATGGCTGCCAAGCGGTACATTCTGTTGTCTTTCCAATCTCCCAATTCAATTTCCATATATCCTTTTCTATGCCTTGTGTACATTTTGGGAACAAGACCACCCATGGCATGCAGATGGCCGCACATGTAGACTTGTGATCCATTACTGTCACCTATCAAAGATCTCATGTCATCCTTCTCAGCTCCTGTGTCAAGTGGCAGAATACATGATGTGGGATAATGTCCAAACCAAATTATATGATCAGCTTTTACATTTGCCTCTGCTTGCAGTTTTTTTATTTGCTTTTTTTCCTGATTATCAAGAAAACCAACAAAGTTGAAAGGTCTCCTCAAACCAGGGTCTGGACAAGCATCTATGCCAATAAATGCAACACTAACACCATTCTTATTTTCATAATGTACATATGATTTAGGATGTGTTTTGCCTTGAACAGAAAAGTTTCTAAAGAAATTTTCTTGGGAATTTAATGTTCTGATGTTAAAATTATCTGTAAAAAAATTAAATGATTACATTTATATGAATTTCATGAAGCAGTGAATTATCAAATATAAAATCTATAACCTTTAGAACGGGTAGCTGCCTTCAGAGCTACATTAAAATCTATTTTATACCATGCAATGAGATGCTACCATATAGTGCAATAATAAAAAATATGCTGTAAATAAATAATATTGATGGAGTAAAAGTGCGCATAAATGTATTCATACCATGATTTCCTCTTATGTCTAACCATACAGTTTCTTCTGTGACCCTAGACTCCTTAATAATGTTATGGTAGTAGACCCACTCTGTCTTCACCTGGGAACTGCCCAGGTTGTCCTTGGCTTTAGCATCAGTCAAGTCTCCTGTTGCCAGAACAATCAATGGTTTAATTTTTTTCACTGTACTATCACAAAATTGCTGGAACTGTGATATTCTTCCCGGATCCCTAAATATACTTAAATGTATATCTGAAATCTGGAATAAAATTTATAAGAAATATTTAGAAGTACATAGACTAAAGTTTCTCAACCAATGAGGTGTAAAACGCTACTTAAGGGCATAAGGTAAGGGATGCATTGTGGTTTCAGTGGTTCAGAACTAATTCTTGTTTTTTCATGCATATATTAAATGGAAGTATAGTTTAATTCATGTTCTTCAATAATTAAGAACAATTAATCACAAATTACAGTCTCTTTTAACAAATTGTCAAATAAAAACCATAGTTCACATCCATAAGATAAAAGCCTCGCATGTAATTTTCAATGTTTTGAAGCAGTACTAAGCAACTGTTCTAGTAGGATAGTTAACTCACTTGCATAAACCAAATTAAATTATCCTTCGTATCAGAAATACGCCCATATTTATCAGCCAAGTACTTCGTAAAATTTTCACCTTCCCTCTGGTTTTCAGAGTAACTGTGATCAGTCGCAATAAGGTTTAGTAAATTCGCAACAAATATTGATAGTAACAATAACAGGCAAAGTAGAGATATTGTAGTTTTGGAAAAAGGCATATTAAAGTATATTGTAATTAATCCACCATTGGAAAACTTTCAGGAATATCAAAATTTTGCATTTGCATCATCTAGATTTACGAACACCGCAAATTTGTTTGACAATGACAATGACAGGTGACAGTAGTAGACCAGTGTTACCAGATACTGAAATGTAAAGAGCAGAAGCAGAGCTTCAAAAATGACGAATTGAAAGGAAAAACTCGGAATTTTATTATATTTTTAACTATATATATTTAGTAGCGATGTAACGAATATCGGTTATGGAATATTCGCGAATGCGAATGCGAATATTTGCGATTCATATTCGCGAATGCGAATATTGGGTATTTACCTATACATGTCATACATTGCTGGTATAAAATGCCCAAAGGCATTAAGTCCGCCATTTATACTCTTTCGTATGTGCTATATTGAAAATAAAGTTGAAAATAATAATAAACATTCATTCAAAATCCAAAAATATTGCACAGGCGTAATGAAACGCAAAGAATAGGTCCTTTTGCGTCGATATCTTTGGTTAAAGAAGTATTTAGCAGTGACATTTAGGCACATTTTACCAGAAATACCTATTATACTGAATACTTACCCCCTTATTCATAAACGTCTGCTAACTTAACAAGCTGCTAATAATTGTTTGTCCTTTTTGCTCTTATGGACACATTGTTAAGACCGAAAGCGACAAACAATTATTAGCGGCTTGTTAAGTTAGCAGACGTTTATGAATAAGGGGGTTAGTATTCAGAAGTAAATTCAAAACTAAGCGACTAGTTTAACTCCAAAGCTACTAGGTGTCACCGTCTTCACAATCGCCACGACTGTTTTATTTAATTATACGTATCATTTGTGTTTTATTAACTGAAAATACTGAAATATAACGTTTTATTTTTAGAGTCGCATGTTTTTGTACCTAGATATCTAGGTATTAAGGTCAACTTTAGAATGTAGTACTTCTTCCCTTAAGTGAACGAAATAATTAGATAAAAATATTCGCAATATTCGCGTCAATTTTTTGCGAATGCGAATACGAATGCGAATATTTTAAAACATGCGAATATTCGCGAATGCGAATATTCGTTACATCGCTAATATTTAGTTTAAAGAATCAATGATTTTAGATCTTCCTCGTCGTCATGCCCTTGTTCTACAGTCACTTATATTAAAAATCTAATTGACCCTACAATCAAACTATCTAAATCATTATGTATTCAGGTATTCAGAGTGAAAATTGCATATTTGAACGACAAACGGGTCTTAATCGCGTAAACTTATTTTATCCTGACGTTTCAGGCATGAAGTTACACCCGTCTGGACCTGGTTGGAGTCTGCCTGCGACCACAGACCACGGCAACGTTATGCCGTTTGTCATTAAAATATGAATGATAATGGTGAAAGTTTAAATCAATATATTGAAAATCGTATAATTTTAAATATGCGGATCCGCGTTACCATAATGCGAAATGCGGATCAATAGACGAAAATACGCAGAAAAATGCAAAATGTGCACCATCTGGCAGCACTGCAGTAGCCAGACATTGACAAAAGTTGTTAGTGTCATCATAATTGTATTCTCTTTGTTACGTTTACGGAACAAGCTAATATGGTAGTGATTTCGCCCGCCTACAAAGACGAACAAGAAAAAACTTATGGGTTCGTTTTTGTAAGGGTAAAAGGCTCCCCACTCGTGAGCGAATCGCGGCGTGTAGCTTTCGCGAGTATACAGCAGAATCTACTCACACTCGCGTTCAGAGCTTCTTTTAGCTGACGAGTGGAAAGCGGCTTAACGTTTAGTACGAGGCAATCAGCGGCCCATTTTCCACTCCAACGTTTATTTCCAGGAGCGGCCTTACCGCGAACTTCGCAAATTTGTCTCTCACTCTCATGATGCCTTCGTTGTAGTGACAGAGAAAAATCCTCGAAATTTACGAATTCAGGTATATTATATTACTACCGCGAACTTTGAAAATTGTAATTTTCAACATCAGTCTCTGTAACTCAAATGATGCCTCCTTTGGAGTGACAGAGACATACTCGAATTTTCCCATTTTCGCAGTTTGCAGTAGGCCCGCTGGTATTAAGCATACCAGGGAGAATCGTGGACAGGCTGAAACAGTACATCAACAATAATGCAACAGTACATGTTAAGAGCCCTTACACTCGTGTGTGTGTGTGTGTGTGTGTGTGTGTGTGTGTGTGTGTGTGTGTGTGTGTGTGTGTGTGTGTGTGTGTGTGTGTGTTCTGCGTGAATCATAAATACGTCCATTTCCAGCAGCGGCCCTACCGCGAATTTGGAAAACTGCAAATTTTGAGGATTTGTCTCTCTCACTCTGATGCCACCTTCGTTGGAGTCGCGCATTAAGGTGCGTTTAAACCAACATTCACTGTTCTAGCGCCCGTTCTAAGAAATCAACCAATCACGTTTTGTGTACCGATCGAATTTCGTAGAGTGGGAGGTTAGAACAGCGAATGCTCTTTTAGTTTAACCGCACCTTTACATCCGCTCTTTACTACTACTAGGGGAGGTATCTGGAGAAAACAATATTATTCTACCACTTTATCGGCGTGATTAGATAATATGTAATAAGTAGGTAGGTAGGTGTAGGTACCTGTGCCAAATTACAAATTTATAGTACTAACGGCCACTAAGATATGGTGCGGACAGACAGACGGACATGGTGAAACTATAAGGGATCCTAGTTTACTAAGGAACCCTAAAGAGGAAACATTTTGTGGTAAGAATAATGTTTGAAATTACTCATAAATCAATATGAACCTAACATTTTTTATACAGAGTGAAATCGAAAAGGTGATAGATAGGTACAATATCACATCATCATCACATCATCAGCCTGTCATAGTCCACTGATGGACGTAGGCCTCTCCTATTAACTATGCGTATTGACGCATTAGGAGGTAAATGCCCATGCCCAAGCGGATTGGCGATCGCAGTAGTGTGTCCACTAAGATGACGCTGCTGCCCATCATCAATATTTTATCAATACCTAATGGTCAGTGACACTTCAATCCCTTAGTCGACTCTTACGACACCCGCAAGAGGAGTTGGGGTGGTGACATGTATTCTTAGTGCCGTCACCACATGGTACAATATAATTAAACCTTATTATTGATTTGATACAGACCCTTATCAAACATGAACGAAGGGTTAATGCTTTTGAATAACTTATAGGGTTCACAACTGCGTGATTTAGTTTTATTAGTTTATCATTATGACCCAGTGAGCGAAGCGATTACGTTTCGACTCTACAAAATTACATTGTAGTGACCTATATAAAATGATGGAAAATTAGGAAACGTCGTCCGAATTTCAATCAAAATGAGGTTCAAGACAGTCATATTCAAGAAATATCGTCCATGTAGTAGTGATTTCCAAATGTTAGCGTGATTAAACATCCCTTTTCAAGCCATTGAATGTTGTAAGTGTTGTGTATAGGCCTATTGCCAACCCTTGCGGGACTGACCTGAATTATCAAGACAAAGTGTGGGTAGTTCGCAAAACCCGCGCCGCTAGATGTTGATACATTTTCTCGCCTATCTGCCTGCAACCACGGGTAACGTCATATTGGAAACTTCATGTCATGACTATATTTACTTAACGTGAGTTTCCGCGAGTCTGCGATATCTAAAAATGAACTTTTGACAGTGACTTAAATACCTATTAATCCTTATTAATATGCGAGTAAGAGTCACCAGTTTTTCGAGAGCAGTCATCAAACTCATCAATATAAAGGGTCATTTCTAAACTGTCAAAAGTTTATTCTTAGAAATCTCCGACTAAAAGTCCCGTTTGTCGTTAAAATATGAGTACTGATCTACTGATAGGTACTTAATCATTAAAGTTTGATTCAATATAGAATTGTAAAAAAAGTCGAAGTACCTGTAACACTCGCAACACAAAAATGTTGTACCTATCCCAACTGAAACAACTTTATTCGAATTCCAAGCTTCTGTGGATCACGGATACTTGTAGTTTAGTCATTTTAGAGGTTGTTTGTGTGCGCGCATTCCGTCGTCGCGCCACAAGTCGCGAACGAAGCCAAAGGCACGAAGGCTCCAGCCTAAGCGGGCCCCGGCCGGTACCCGCGCCACTATCTTGCTTGCCGCATTCCACCAGGCCGAAGTTGCGGCGCGCCCCGCGCGTGCCTTCGCCGACCCACGCGCCCGCCTCGCTCAACCAACTCACAACTCAGTCGTCCCAGCGCGCTCTAGTTGCTCGCGCGCGTTGATGTTCGTCTTCCACTCGTACGAGATCGCGTGATTGTAGAAGTGAAGTGAAGTGGCAATGGATGCAGTTGACTTGGGAGTATAGTGCGATTGCGTTTAGCAACTTTGGATTTGTCTATTCATGGTGAGTTCGATTGTTTGGTTTACGTCGTATACGAGGATGGTGGATGCGCGCGCTTTCACGATGCGGCCACTTTCATTTCATACGCATAGCTCGAATTCCGCGCACCCGCGCCGACCGCGCCGCGGCCGCTGACCCCGCGCCCGCGCGCCCTTCCTCTGGAGCAAGCGGCAAGCACCATCGCAGCCACACTCACCATACTCTGCAACTGGCACCTACTGAAACAGCCTTGCGTCATTCTTACTGCTCTGTCATTCTTTGGCACCATTCGAGTGGCAAACAGTGCCAAACAGGACGGATCCTCAATTAGATACCTACTCTTTAATAATGCTTTGCCATCTCCAAATTTCTCCAAATAGCCAAGGATTATCGTCAGTAATTAATACTACGCGTTATTTTATTTCAGAAATTGTATTAAAGACGTTAATAGTTAATAGATACCAGATAGTGCTAGAATGTCATTCTTTGATTCATATAGTGATTAATAAGGATGTTTTGTATGTTGTACCCTATGACGTGATTTGAGGCTAATAAGGATTTACCTACCTATTTGTTCGTCACAAAAACATTATACTACCTAGGTACAGTTAGATACTTTTTTTTATCAAAATAGGTACCTATTTGTAGGTATTTTTGTACAGAAGTCGTAACCTAACATAAGCATACAAGTACCTACATATGTAGATTAAATTAAAACCAAGCCAAGATAAGTAAATATTAAGTTAATAAAAGGTTGTCAAAATGTTTAAGTAGCAGGTATTGAGCCAGGTAGGTACACATTAGATGGGTATTTAATTGTCGAAATAAACCGCAAACCTCGCATTTTAAGAAAACCTTTATTACATAACTGTTTCATAACTACGTACCTACGGCGTAGGTACCTATTACCTACCAGAAACGAGAGAGTAAATCTTGGGTTCTCTACCGTTAATTAAATTAATGGAAATGATATAGTTAACCTCTAAGTATATCGTTTTCATCTACTCACTACACCTGGGTCGCGTTTTATAAAGTTACAATTTACAATTTCGCTGTTTGCCTCTCTAACGCACGCACATATTGGCTAGAAAGAGAGGCAAACAGCGAAATTGTAAATTGTAACTTTATAAAACGCGACCCTGAATGTTATAGATTATAAATTAGATTTGTTATAAATTAGATTAAACACAAAAAAAATATTTGTGATTAACTGTAGCTATTCCTTTTTTTCAAAATCTATAAATCCATTGCACACAATATCACATTTAACATGAAATGTGGATACTGCAAGGGTACAGCAATCTTAAAATCTTACCTATCTCTAATAATTAGGGGTCGGAACTATGGGTGCAATACTTTAACAACTTGTCAAGTGCACTTGACATAGCACATACTTACATCCATAAAATATATCTACATACCCACACATTGTAAGTTGAAGATTCCAGGATAGGGAATAAAATTGGATACCTACCTACAGATTTCTCAATGATATTCGTATTTTTCTTGGCTAAAGTGTTTCCATATGTCAATTTTAAAGTTTTGCACCCATAGTTCCGACCCCTACTAATAATTAACAACTTGATAAAACATAAGGCCTAGTCCTGTGGAACTACCTATGTACCTATTCGTATTTTGAATTATTTGTTTAAATAAGTACCTACCCAATAATTTGTTTCCCTACCTACCTACCTATTGTATAACATAACTAACTACTAGAGAATTACACCCAAAATGATTATTAAGGAATGCATTTACCTACCTATGCGGCCCAATATAATACATACTTACTTAGTTCAAGTGTTTACTAATAAAAGGCATTATTACGTCGGATGCCAACTAAACCTGTCGGGTATTTATTGACGTCACGACACGGAATAGTGTTAAGTCGACTAGCTAAATGGTACTAATTCAATATCGATCTACGACTAGCGCTCTATGCTAGCGCGCTTTTATGTCGTTAGTTTGACCAAGATTACCACAGAACAATCATTCCTTTTCTTTCGTTGATAATCGATGTTTTCTTCGTAAAGAATAGAAAGTTATATATAAAGAGTAAAATAGAATTGTAGGTATGGAAGTTTTCTATAATATTAACTTTTATTTTCCTTCCATTTGTAGCTTTTCAGTCCCATGCCTATTGGTTAAGTATCTAGATAGCAACGGATTAGTATCGAAAAAATTTGTCGGTAGGTAATGACACTCATGACTCTCATGAATAATGGCCTCCTTCTCGCACACGGTTTGTTTTGTTTGTTTTATCAAAAATCTATGATTAGGTATTAAGTCCGTAGTTATTCATTAACATTGAGGGTAGGCCTCTTAAGCATTTTTTCGTGTAGGTAGGTACCTAGCAGTACGACGGCGCCGGCGGCCCAACCGCGAACATCGAAATCCGCAAATTTCGAGGATTTGTCTCCGTCAATCTAATGACGCCTTCGTTGGAATGACAGAGACAAATCTTCGAAATGGAATTTCGAAGTTCGCGGTAGTAGACCAGGATCGCGTCTTACCATTTTACCGATTTTACGTTTATATTTTAGATAGATTGATAGATAGCATACCTACTCTTTATTGTGCACTTTAACAAGAAAGCATGGTTAAAACAAACGATTACACAAAGAGGTACAGTCTGGTTCAAAATTGCATGGACAGTTTATGAATGAATTCATTCATAAATCGTCCATGCAATTCTGAACGCAACTGTACACAACATGCGGTCTTATCGCTATAAAGCAATCTCTTCCAGACAACCTTTGGGTAGCGGAAATAAATTAAAGTAGTCAAACAGTAGGTGTTTGCAACATTTTTAAGAAGCACATTTTTCACACTCATTTGAAAGTCCATATACAGGGTGTTTTTTATATCACTAGCCATATTACAATATGTGTTGGGTAAAGGCGTAAAAAAATATTTGGTAAAACAAAAATGATCCATTTTTCATTATCCTTTTTGTTATAGATTTTTTTTAAAATCCCATTATCTAACGAATGTTTGGTCACTATGATCACTTGCTTACTTTGCGTACTGCCCCACCTAGTATGCGCTCATACATAACTGCCAAATCAGGTTGGAAAGGGTGTTTGAGTTTGCAACTTTAATTAACCCGCATAAGGTAACTAATTCAATACGTAACAAGTTTCCTACGCGTGGTGGGGAATGGAGGTGGAGCTTAACTTGCAGGTAAAACCCACGAGACAGCATTATCAGTCTATCGCATACAGTACTAATAATGAGGGTATTTTGAGTTGCGCGCCGATGTGAGGGTAGTTTGACTCGAGCGTGTTCACGCAAGCGCACTCCTTCTTTGTTTACAGAGTGCTGTACAAATGGCACATGGCATCTTGCGATCAGCCGAGCCAGCATAATTTGACCTCAAGAACGGAGTAACTTAAATGTTCCGTCATACAAACGCGTACTGGTTTACCTCAGATATCGATTCTAATGCACTCTCTAAGCAAATTGAATTGTTGATGACAACGAGCAGGTACAGGTAGGTATGCGCTTGGGCAGTTTTAATCAAATAACAATCGTGTGTGCATGTAGTTAGGACATTTTATTCATTGTTTAGTGCCGATGGTGGGGTGAGTGACGTCGGCTGATCGGTGCTTGTGATGAACTCCTGATTGGCTAAGACTTGACTACTCAAACCTGCTACCCTTTTGTCTGCCATCGAATCGCACGGATTGAAACAAACTTGCCTAGTGACCACAAATTATGTTTTTGCCGGATAAAAAACGGGAAAAAAAACTTAAAAAAAGTGTCACTTTTTTTTTCAAAAATGTTGTGTACTGGTGATCGCGAATGACATATCCAAATTTGGCTAACGACATAACAAACACCCTGTATATACATAAGTATAAAAAAAATCCTAGCTACATATAAAAATAAAAAAAATACGGAAAACTAGCCATACACCTAAACCAGCCAATCAGCCAGATATATCAGTTAACGAACAAAAATGATACTACCTACTATAGTCATGGGAGTAAATAGTGATCTTTAAGTGGTGTTTTAAATATATACAGAGTTACAGCGGGCCTTATATCCAGCGGCAGAGAGTTCCCAAGACGTACAACCAGGAAAGTAAAAAAAGAACGGTTATAACATTTTGAAGACGAGGATGGGACGGAAAGAGGCATTTTAATACTTTACTAAAAGATAATATGATTTATGATTATATGATTTATTTTGATGTATTAAATAAATGTGTTTAATAGTTAAAAACCTATATATGGTTTTAAAGGTTTTTTTAATAGTGATTGACGTACAATAAATTTACACAAAAATTAAAGAAAATAAAATAGTGATATTATTTGAGCTTTGACTGTATCTAAAAAAACCCTACCCGCTTCATATAACTTACACGTAAGCAAAGTACCTCAACAAAAAAGTGGTTTATCACTTTTCATCATTTTTATCATTTCATTATTCAGTGGTGATAATGTTGAAAAGTGGCAACGTGTTTTGTTGACTGTACATGAATTCAGTTCATTCACATGAACATGAAGCTGTCGTAGATTCACAATTTATATACCTACCTATACATGGAATAAAACTATAAAAACGGACGGAATTTATATACCTATCAATACATGTTAAAATGTATTTGTTCAGCAAATATCTGTTATCGATAATAAGTAAAATATGACGTACCTACACCTATACTATACTTACGTTACGCTCATTCAAGTTACAATCGCGACCGCATTCCTTTGATAGACCCATTCTACACAGTTAAAAAGTTAAAAACCAGCTAAGAACGAGTCGGGTCGCGCTCAGTGTAGGGTTGCGTAGTTTCCCGTCTGTCACAATGAAGACCTATTTCATCAGGACAGGTATAATTTTTATCTGACATATATATTTATCCCGGGATTGTGAAAGAGGCCTTAAGTTTAAGTGTCCCAACTTAAGAGTTATAGTCTCAAACTAACTTTGGCAGTAAGAGAATGAACTAATCGCTACATGCATCACTTTTTTTTTATCAAAAACAGTCAGAGAGAGACGGTATGATTCTCTCTGTGCCTCAAGCGAGTAAAAAGCTAGACAAACTATAAAAAAAACCGGCCAAGAGCATGACGTGCCATGCTCAGTGTGGGGTTCCGTAGTTATTCAAAAACGCCTGGGCCGATTATGTTCGAAATAGTTTTATTTTAACGTATTCTATAAGCCCACTATTCATGATTTTTTCCATATTTTTTGGACTTACGGATCAAAAGTTAGAGGGGGCACTTGACTTTGTCTACTTAGGCTCGCAATGAAATGATGAAGGAGATCATTAGGAGATCGCAAATTGATAAAACGACAGTGTCTATTGAAGATTTTAAGGAAGATTTTTGAGAGCAAAAATGTGTTCTTAAAGAGCTCCATATAATCACCTGGCTTTATCCGCAGGATGCTGATATTCTTTGGCCATGTAATTTGCCATTTCGCCAAGGATTTGAAACGCTTATATGGGTTGGCTCCATTGCAGCAAGATGTAGGCAGGGCACCTACCCAATGCACTGATGCCATTCGCGACGTCTTCAACTCGACGGATAGGGCTGAATTTGTCGGGGTTAAAAATTGAATTCCCTCTATTCCTCATGGATCCCAACTTCAGAACCAGGTTTTGAGTAATTTGCAACCAATCTGTAACCAAGTAAAAAGTGTATATCTATTTTTTATATATCCTCGTCCTGCCCGTATACTAAATAAGAGCTTTTGAAATTGAAACCTAATGAGTTCGAAAATATAATCGCTTTTCTTTTGTTTTAAACAATCGAATATGTCCTTTATAAATCACATTGGGCAGGACGAGGATATACATTTTTTTTTTCTTTATGACAAGTTTCTACGTCTGACAGGTCTGATAATGAGTGTAACTATCAGTAACAGTGCGACTGTTAGGTTAGCAGCACCTACTAACCTAACAGTCTGCAAGACTATGTAGTATACATACCTAGAGGACTCCTTATGAGGAGATAATCATTGCTGATTCGACGTACGTATACCGAATTAGTAAGCTGAAGTGGCAATAGGCAGGCAACACACGAAGAGCAGATGGGATAGAAAAATGCTCGAGTGGAGACCATGGTTCACATGGTGGCGAACGCAGCGTAGGACGTCCACTCACAAGATGGGAGGACGACCTTATGATTATGAAGGTAGATGTGAGACGCTGGATGCAGATTGCTTCCTACCGGTTCATATGAAGGTCCATTGGGGACGGCCTACGTTCAACAGTGAACGTCTTATGGTTTAGATGATGATGATGAGATATGTACCTATGCGGAGGAAACTAGCGGTATTGAGTAGTAAATATAGGTAAAATGGAAAAATACTAAAAAAGTAAAGGATAAAGTGAAAATACTCGCTTCCGGGCTCGGTTGCTCCATTGCTCAGCTTAAAGCTTGGCAGACCATTTATTATGGGAATATTTATATGTATAGATACTACACATAACTAGGCACGGCAGATTTAGGATGAATTAGATTATACACCGTGTTTTTATTGATTTCCGTTAAATTAAAGGGAAGCTTATATTTAGGTCAAAAATAATCAATTTCTCTTAAAAACTAGTGTCATAACTCTTACTGTTATTGGGTTATTAAAAAAATAAGTTTAATGACTGAACAAGTGTATTGCAACCTTTATTAAATCCTAATGTTACTTATTTTGACGTGTGCCGTCAGTCACCTGAGATTTTATTCTTAAGGTTCTCTCACACCTGCCATTACAATAATTATGTATGAAAACGAAAAAAATATTTTTTTTAGAAATTAACAAAAGCCGAAATGTCAGGCAACTTCTATTAATGTCCCAAGGAACCTGTCCAATTTAACTGAAATCAATAAAAACACGGTGTATTATAATTATAATAAATCTCACAACGCATCTAATAGTACATAAGAGTCGAGGCACGGAAAAGGCCTATTGACAAGCTGAATATTTGTTTAAACAGACGACCTTGGGAGTTGGGATCCCGTTTAATTTGTGAGCGTCAGGATGACTGACCAAAATAGCGGATCAGTGTTAGAGTACCATCATAATTTACTACCTATTTGCTACTATTTACTACCTATGTTCACATATTTGCTACCTAAGTTTAAAAAAAGAAATCAATTTAATTAAGTGGGCAGTCATTCTGACGTCAGGATGACTGCCCATATTTAGTATTTCGTGGTTAGACCCTACATTTTGCAACTTTCTATGTACTATGATTTACTACCTATTTGCTACCTAAGCATATATTTTTTCCAGATTTTTTAGGCAAAAAATGACGATTTTATAAGCATTTCAAATTCTGAACAAAAAAAAATTTGTTAGAGTACCATCATAATTTACTACCTATTTGCTACTATTTACTACCTATGTTCACATATTTGCTACCTAAGTTTTAAAAAAGAAATAAACTTAATTAAGTGGGCAGTCATTCTGACGTCAGGATGACTGCCCATATTTAGTATTTCGTGGTTAGACCCTATGTTTTGCAACTTTCTATGTACTATGATTTACTACCTATTTGCTACCTAAGCATATATTTTTTCCAGATTTTTTAGGCAAAAAATGACGATTTTATAAGCATTTCAAATTCTGAACAAAAAAAAAATTGTTAGAGTACCATCATAATTTACTACCTATGTTCACATATTTGCTACCTAAGTTTTAAAAAAGAAATAAATGTAATTAAGTGGGCAGTCATTCTGACGTCAGGATGACTGCCCATATTTAGTATTTCGTGGTTAGACCCTATATTTTGCAACTTTCTATGCACTATGATTTACTACCTATTTGCTACCTAAGCATATATTTTTTCCAGATTTTTTAGGCAAAAAATGACGATTTTATAAGCATTTCAAATTCTGAACAAAAAAAAATTGTTCTTCACATTCTGACGTCAGGAATATGTTAGTATTGTGACGTCAGGGTAGTAAATTATGATGGTACTGTAACAAATTTTTTTTTGTGCAGAATTTGAAATGCTTATTAAATCGTCATTTTTTGCCTAAAAAATCTGTAAAAAATATATGCTTAGGTAGCAAATAGGTAGTAAATCATAGTACATAGAAAGTTGCAAAATATAGGGTCTAACCACGAAATACTACATATGGGCAGTCATCCTGACGTCAGAATGACTGACCACTTAATTAAGTTTATTTCTTTTTTAAAACTTAGGTAGCAAATATGTGAACATAGGTAGTAAATAGTAGCATATAGGTAGTAAATTATGATGGTACTCTAACAAATTTTTTTTTGGTCAGAATTTGAAATGCTTATAAAATCGACATTTTTTGCCTAAAAAATCTGGAAAAAATATATGCTTAGGTAGCAAATAGGTAGTAAATCATAGTACATAGAAAGTTGCAAAATATAGGGTCTAACCACGAAATACTAAATATGGGCAGTCATCCTGACGTCAGAATGACTGCCCACTTAATTAAATTTATTTCTTTTTAAAACTTAGGTAGCAAATATGTGAACATAGGTAGTAAATAGGTAGTAAATTATGATGGTACTCTAACAATTTTTTTTTGTTCAGAATTTGAAATGCTTATAAAATCGTCATTTTTTGCCTAAAAAATCTGGAAAAAATATATGCTTAGGTAGCAAATAGGTAGTAAATCATAGTACATAGAAAGTTGCAAAATATAGGGTCTAACCACGAAATACTAAATAGGGCAGTCATCCTGACGTCAGAATGACTGCCCACTTAATTAAATTTATTTCTTTTTTAAAACTTAGGTAGCAAATATGTGAACATAGGTAGTAAATAGTAGCAAATAGGTAGTAAATTATGATGGTACTCTAACAAATTTTTTTTTGTTCAGAATTTGAAATGCTTATAAAATCGTCATTTTTTGCCTAAAAAATCTGGAAAAAATATATGCTTAGGTAGCAAATAGGTAGTAAATCATAGTACATAGAAAGTTGCAAAATGTAGGGTCTAACCACGAAATACTAAATATGGGCAGTCATCCTGACGTCAGAATGACTGCCCACTTAATTAAATTGATTTCTTTTTTTAAACTTAGGTAGCAAATATGTGAACATAGGTAGTAAATAGTAGCAAATAGGTAGTAAATTATGATGGTACTCTAACACTGATCCGCTATTTTGGTCAGTCATCCTGACGCTCACGTTTAATTTAATATAATGCTTTTCTCAAAAATAGTGCAAAAACATATAATTTTCATTTTACTTGAAACACATACATATTTTTGAATGCCAAGTAAACGATTGGAATTGCCGCCTTTTTAGGGTTCCGTAGTAAACTAGGACCCTTATAGTTTCGCCATGCCCGTCTGTCCGTCTGTCTGTAGCATAACTTAGTGGCTGTTACTATTAGTACTAGAAATTTGCAATTTGGTACAGCGGGCTTAGCACATGACCGGTGCGCCGCAAGATATTTATCCGTCTCTTTTTTAATAATATACATAGTTAGTATAATAATAATAGTATAATATAGTTAGTATCTTTTGGCGACATATATACAATCGACAACACACCTGTGAACACAGGCAAAGTGCCAAAAATATGTATACAGAACTTTATTGCCTGATGGACATAAAGGTGTGTATACATATTTCTGGCACTTTGTCTGTATCCACAGCTGTGTTGTCGATTGTACTGTCACACCAATCAAAATCATGTGCTAAGCTTACTGATATCCTGCCGTGCTAAATAAAAAAAACGCATCTCTTATAGTAGTTCTATGGGAGATGCGTCCTTTTCAGTTAGCACGACAGTATACAGGGTGAGCAATCCAAATGGGTCAGTATGGAGGTTTTGGAAACCATAAAAGATAGCGAAATCTTTTCCAAGGAACCGTGAGATCGATTTTAGTAAAAAGAAAAACTGCATTCATAAACTTACAATAGTTATTTGTTATACAAGGGTGCAAAGTTGTATTTTACCCGCGAGTATGAAATTGAAACACGAGCAAGCGAAAGGATTCTATAGTTGAACCACGAGCGAAGCGAGTGGTTCTAAAATAGAATCCTGAGCGCAGCGAGTGTTGTAACATACGAGAAGTAAAATACATTTGCACCCGTGTGTAACACAAAACTTTTCCCCTCACTATAGCGAGGAAACTCAAAAAAGGTAATTATTTGTTCACATTACAATCATCATCGGGTTAGTGATAATAATTTTCCAAATGCATCATGTATTTAATGCAAGATTTTGTCGCAGTAAACTTAGCACGAAAAAGTAAACGCAGCACGATTTTAACACATTCCTGTAGTTGCACACCAACGCCAATGCATTATTAAATCATTCTCATTCATTATTTTTACAAAATTATAACAGAAAACCCTGAAAGTTGTTTAGTTTACTATTTTTATGCGTGTTCGAGTCGGTAAATAAAGATTATAACCTATAATATTCTTTGACAATGTTGACGTTGACATTTTCTGCGTTTTGTGATTGCATCTAGTCATCTTATCATCATTCACTAAAACAATTGTTACTTATGGAATTTTAGGATTTATATGTTAAAATCATCATATTATATACCTAAAGGTTTGTATTTTACACTAAATTCTCAAACAAATTATTTAATTATCATTAATATGGAACAATTCCATGAGCATTTTACGTTTTGTTATTCCAAAACCACGGTCATTACTTTGCCACACAAGTGAATAATATGCGTTTTTACACGTTCGTATTAAAGGATAAACGAGCACTTTACGAGCTAGTGAGGGGAAAAAAAACGTGTAGGTACTCGGCCCGGGAATCGAACCTGCACTTTTTGAAAAATAACAGTTCGTTATTTTCAACTGCATATCGGTTGTGTAGCTCTTAAATAGTACCTAAATGTTACTAAGAAACATGATATGCAATTGAATGTAATTTATCTGAAAAAACACGAGTATCCTGAAATTCCTGACCCTAGGTGCTTGATCACATCATCAGCCTATAATCAGTCCACCACTGGACAGAGGCCTCTCCTATTACATAATCGTACGGACGTTGGCGATCGCAGTAGTGTGTCCACTCCACTAATGATAATGCTGCTGCCTGTCATCAATTTTCAATAAATAAATGGTCAGTGACACTTCGAATCCCTTAGTCGACTCTTACGACAACCACGGGAAGAGTCGGGGTGGTGACAAATATATTCTTACTGCCGTCACCACACGGCACGGTGCTTGATCAAATACCAGGTACTTGGTGCACAAACTGCACAATTACCTAAGCTTAAATCCTCCGTTATCTAAAACCCATGTTTGGCTTCTGTAATCAGAACTCTTTTTGTCATAAGTCTTAATAGTTGTTTTACTCTACTGGAGTTATAATTACTATCAGGAATGTAATAATATTAGTAATCTGTACTAGTAATGAATAATGAAGATCGTTATAGGAAATTAAATAAGCATTGCTTAATGCGGGCGATGATGTTGTTATCAAATACACGTTTCCGCATTTTTGCCAGATGCGTATATTTTCCAAGGTTTTGTTACAAGATGAAAAATACCTAGTTATGCCGAGTATTTAGTAATGATAACTGTCAAGTCAAATCAACATCTTTTTAGGGTTCCGTAGCCAAAATGGCAAAGACAGAACCCTCATAATTTCGCCATGTCCGTCTTTTCGCAGCATAGCTCAATGGCCGTTAATACTAGAAATCTGCAATTTGGTACAGGTATGCATATTAATCATGCAAACAAAGTGGTTTTTTTATTTGCTGTAATCCTATAGTGTGGGGTATAATTGAATAGGTCTCTTAAAAAGAAGGTTCATGACTATTTTTATGATTATTTTTTTCTAAAATCAATATTTTCGGAGATAATCGCTCTTGAAGAAAAAAATTCCCTCTAACTTTTGATCCGTAGGTCCAAAAATATTTAAAAAATCGTGGGCTTATAGAATACTTTAAAATAAAACTATTTCGAACATAATCGGCCCAGCCGTTTTTGAATAACTACGGAACCCTACACTGAGCATGCCCCGACATGATGTTGGGCGGTTTTTTTCGAACTGAGTATACGATCGCCAATATTAAGTTTTAATATGAAATAAACAGAAGTGACGTCATGTTTGTACACTGCCAAATGACCTACTCTGTTAAGTTCTTACCAAGTTAAGAAGCTCCGCAAAAAAAATTGGTATACATTTTTAATAATTTCTTCGCGTTTTATCGTGCATCATGTGTAATAATTTATTATAAATACAGTCATCATCCCTATTGTCAAAACTGGTAAACACTCATCGATATTATGTATTTATAATATTATTAGGTATTCCTGGGCTTATGGCTTGAAATATGTGTGTCAATAATATTGTCAATTAGTTAGTGACAAAAGTGGTGGCGAGATGTCGAAAAGTGGAGGCAGCGATGGCCACAGGCACAGCCGCCGCTAAGGCATGCGAGGACGCAAGATGCGGCTGGCGCTGGGGGAGGGGCGCTCGGCATCTGAAGGTCGTCCGCATTCCTCGCGTCGCCGACCGCTGCTACCGCGCTTACGTAGCGCCCCGCCCGCGCCCCGCGCGCCCCGCAGACCGGTCTGCCCCCGCTGCGCCCGCGCGCCTGACCGCGCCATCACAAACTATCGCGCATTAATAAAACAAAAAAACGTGTTAGGTACCCTATCAAGAAGTACCGGAAAGATGACATTTTATCTCGTATGAATTCATGCGTCGGAAATTATAGTTAAAATTGCGATAACTCGAGAGTTCATTTTGATTCATAATGATTGGAAACTGACAAGACAAGGCATCAAATAGGTAAATTATAAAGGTATGCTTCTGGGTAACACTGAATTTTAGGCGAGACGTAAGGCCTATATATATCATTATTATATGTATCCGCAACCATATACTCGTAAACATGTACATACATCCAACGCGGGCTCCAAAAAAAAAAATTCCATAACAATTGTGCAATTGAGCCGCGATGGCCAGGCTTTTCTTGGCACTAAATGTCGCATAATTATATCTTTGACAAATGCGAATCAAGTATAGCCAATCAAAACTTTGATGGACCCATCATAACTATTTTTGATCAGATGCGATCATAAGCGTGATGAGATGATGTATTGAAGGGGTGACACTTGACAAAGAAGTTTCAGGAACGTTTTTGAAACGCAATTTAGCAATTTAACGTGGAGCTTCCATGTTTTAGTTGTTCGTAGATCTGTACTTATGAAGGGAGAAAATGTGTAAAAATATACGTAACTTTCATATTTATGAATATAAATTATGCGAGTGATTCTTTTACATAGAAACGCTTGCTAAATACATCTAATTTCTAACAGCATATCGCTTTTTAAAAAAAGGCAACTCAGTAGGTAACCACATAGAAAACGAACAATTAAATTATTATAAAATATATTGGGATTTCCATCTCTGCAAATGAAAAAAAACTATTACGACGCAAGTTTTATTGAACAAATATTTAGCCCTCTGACCTTTGTTAAAGGTTGCCAAACTAAAGCAAAATGTAAGAATGTATATTCGTTAATACCGATGCAACAACGTGGGTCTTACAGGCAGCAGGTAGCAAAAAGAAGATCGCATCCAAAAAAACTAAAGGAATGCACAGATGGCGAGATCCGGACATTCCTGTCGCGCCGCGGAAAGGCGCAACTCAAACGGATGTGCATTAAGTAATAACGTAAGAAATTCCAAATAAAAACATTTGGGCTTTATGCATTACGTATATAGAACGCATTAGCTTATTAGGAAATTAAATTTCATAGGTTAACTAACATTAAGAATTACCCGTAGGTAAGGTACCAATATGAATTATGATCTCAATTATTAGGTAGGCTTTTATTTAATTTTTTCAAAACCAACTTGTTACTTTAACCTACTTAACAGTTTTTTTCTATAAAGATTACAATACCTTAAAAAAATTATCCTCAGTCATTAGGAATAAAATCGGTAACTATGAGATGACATTGACAATCTAGGATTCTTCTCATTGTTAAAGGTCCAAAATATTTTTCGTAGTGTTTCTAAAGGTCTACTATTAAGTTTTTTTAATATACTTATGGTTTAAAAGTTAGAGGGGATATACTTTTTATGTTTCACGTCTGGATTTCCGATATTAACTTTACCAATAAACACACGATACGTACTTCCTTTTGAATCGAACTATCTATTAAAAAATCCGTTGCGTAGTTTTGAAAAAAACATACATAGGGACGGACAGACAACGACAGCGACTGTGTTTTATACTACGTAGTGATGATTGTTGCTAATCCCTACATATTTTGAAATACCTATTCAATAATATTTCACACGTTAGGGTTGAAATAAAAAAAAACATCCCCTCGCTTTACTTTTTTTGGGGCTTACTAATTGTTTTTATTTAAGTACGTTGTTGGTATGATTGCTATACATAGCTATTGGTATCTACCAAATTTCAGCTAATTACCCGCCAAAGGACGGACAGAAAGACTTAGCGAAACTACAAGGGCTCCTAGTTGACTACCTACGGTGCCCTAAGGTTGAGTAGCCTAAGGATTAAAGACTCGAACGTCTTCAGAGTCTCTACCAACACTAGTATTGCAAACCAATGTCTTAAATTTCTTTCTTTCTTCTTTCTTTCTTTATAAATTACTACTGACAGGTACTATGATAGTATTTTTGCAGTTATTGCTAATATTAATATAAAATTATAAATTTATTTATATATTCCGCCAACTTTTCATGAAACAACAACATTTATATGGATCTTTGGGGCTATAAAATAGCAGATTGTGTCACAAGGGATCAAAATGATATAATTATTTTCGCCGAGGACGTTCATTGAAGCCCGAATAAAGCGATGGATTCCACAATAGAACCCCGCACGAAATTAGGTATTTATTCTATTGGTAAAGTGGAATCTTGAGCCTGAACGCCCAAGACGAAAATAATTATAATTCTTTTTGGCTGGCAATAGAAAGTCCTAGAACAGAAAACTGCCACTTTGTTCCCTCCTAGGATAAAGGCCAGTTTTTGAGTAGGTAGATGGTGTGAAAACACTTTTTTGACGTCCGGCACACCATTTTAGTTCCGTACATATGTAGGTATACAGTTTACAGGAAAACCTTTACGACGTATATCTATAGTATTTTAGAATATAGAAATTATAAAAAATCTCAATAATTCTGAACGTACGGAACCCTTTCCACGCGAGTCTAACCCGCCGTTGGTCGGTTTTTTAAACATCTACGTCCGAGTTGGAAGTTGAACCCACGCTCTCAGCTTTCGCGGATGATGATGACGGCTTTATTGCTGACTATGTATTAGCGTGAAATGATAATATTTATATTATCCGCCTCCTGTAACTTTCGATCATCATCTGACGAGATCACTAATTATTTACAATCGCAGGCAAAGTTGGATTGAAAGTTGATGACTGATGACGAAATTCCATTATTCCCACTAGTTTCTGTCTTCCACAATTGGTCGAGTTAAACCATTCGTGATAATGTACAGTCACATAAACTAAGACTATTTTTTTTTTCAATGACAATTTGCTTATTTGTCAGGCCTCAGGTAAACAAACAGAGGCAAAGATATTATATTCCTAAATTAAAGAAACGAATGTGTACTATATCTAGGTACAACTACATTAAGGTAATATTTTTAAGATGGCATTTTTCCTACATGATGCTATAATCAATATTTCCTATTATTAGATATACATACTTACCTAATTTTTTTAACTGTTTGTCTTAAAAGAATTAAACTAACCTTGCCATATTGGCTGTCGTCATTTTCATAAGAGTAAACAAAAAAAGAAGAATTACATGAACAAACCGTTAATGACTTAACTTAGTGAATGAAGTGAAGTGATCACATATCAATGTTTGCATTGTTTCAGGGCGGGTAACAGTTGATTCGAGATGCGACATGCGTGCTCTATGTTCGGTTCGCGGGCCGCTCGGCGGCGAGACGCGCGCTCTCGGCGCGGGCGCGCGGCTGCTGTCGCTACGCGTGCCCGGCCGGGCCCAGCCGTTACACTTCGTCGTCGAAGCCAAGGCCAGGGTCAAGGAGCTGAAGGCCTTGGCCAGCACACATGCTCAGCTACAGGGCATGACCGATACCGAATTCTTCGGATTAGCTATTCTACAAAGTAAGTACCTAGTTTTTACGACAATCAAGTTACAACGAATGCCAAAACTCACAATAAGATTACGTGACTCCAATCAAGCGTTTGGTGTCTTTCGATCAGAGATGTGCAATGTCTTTCGCCTTCTTAAACACACATAACAAGGTGATCTATCAATATACACTCACTTATATTAGAAAATATTATTTTCATCACACTTGCTGTCTAAGCGCGCCATTGCTTGCGCGCGTAGCGGGAGTAATAGAAAAGTGAAATTCCCTAGGGAGTAATAGAAATGTCAGTGCGTTATTTCATAATATTATGTATTAAAACTTATTTTTTGGTTGGCAAGTGTGATGAAAAACATTGTATGCATCACGGTCGGTAAGCGGAATACTAACTCGAGTCATAAAAGCCCTCCGCCTGACGGCGTCGGGCTTCTAACACTCTCGTTAGTAATTCCGTACTTACCTCCCTTGATGCACAATGTACTATTCCCAGTACCCAAAACGATTAGGAGGAAATATAACCATAGCCTGCTGACTTGAATTGACACTCCATCTATCTTTTGTTATGCTGTTCTGTTTGTTTAAAAACAAAAGTATCCGTTTGATCAACAAACTTACACTTCCCGGCTGTTATTATTAGTTACGTCATATACAAGGCGACATTTTCACCAGAACAATGGGTGACTTTGCAGACGTTGTCGACTAGTTACAATAGGCATTGTTCGCTGAATTTGAAGACAGATTGGTGTTAATCGCCCTACAAATTGAATTCAACTAGAGTCACAACTACAGCATTCCTAAGTTTAACTTTTAAGTTGTTATTTTTTTTGTGTTTCAGATGGAGAATACTTGTTTGTTGACCAAGATAGTAAATTGTCAAAATATGCGCCAAAGAGCTGGAGATCATCACATACACACGTAAGCATACTATTTAATTGAACAATTTTAGTTTCATAAACAGATTTCTTGATGAATTGTTTTACCAATAATTTGAAAAAAATAGTGAGGTACGATGTATGCCATTTCTTCTTATCGCACAGTTTTTCAAAACGGAAATGTTGACAAATCGTAGAAGCATTTTTGTAAATAAGTTAACATAATTGTATAGTTCAACTATATTCATACATGATTACATATCATTTCAGGGCTTGGACGCAAACGGGAAGCCGCTGTTGGAGTTATACCTCGCTATTCAATTCCACGTCGAGAGTCCCCTTCTGCTGCAAGACGATATCGGGCTACATCTGTACTTCCTCCAATTGCGGCATAATGTGCGAACTAGAGAAGGACTGCCAACGGAAGTTCTTTTGTTACTCACTGGATTGGCTTTGCAAGCAGAATACGGTGACGCGGACACTTACGAGGACAGAGACTATTTTAAAGTTGAGGATTATGCAACACCAGCTCTAACAGGAGACTGGGTCGCCTCAGCCATGCGAGCCTGCCACAGAGAGCACCGCGGTCTATCCAAAAATGATGCTGAAATTAGATTTATACGAGAAGTCTGCCTGCTCCCTGACACCATCAACTCGCACAGATACAGAATGAAGCAAACCAAATCTGAACCGGAACCTGGGACCGTTTGGCTACTAGTAACTGCCAAAGGGATACAAATTTTACCAGACAATGGGTCGGTCTATAATTTCATTTGGAGTTCTATTGGAAAACTAAGTTTTGATAGAAAAAAGTTCGAAATAAAAACAGAAGAAGGGAAGATAACGTTATATTCATCTAGTGATGAAAAATGTAAATATTTATTTGCATTATGCAAAGAGTCCCATCAATTTTCAATGAAAATTGCTCCGAAATTTAATGAAATTCTTACAAGAGAAGAAGATGAACGCAAAGTTTGTTATGGCTATTCAAAATCGTTACATTTTCTTCACAATCAACATAACAAAAATGAACAACGAATATCAGTAATATCAACGACAAGCTCTAACACTACATCAGGAATTGTCAGTGACCGAGTTCAATCAGAAGACGAATTAGAGATAATGATTGACTCACCACCCGCTCCATCTACAGAGAGTTTGGCCTTTGCTCATTTGTTAGACAGTTCGAACTCGTATTTCCTTCGAAATGATTCTGAGAACAGCCATTTACTACACAAAACAACGTCATTACAACTACGTAAATCTAAATTCCATCAATCTAAAAGTACGGACGAGAAGGATTCGTCTAAATTGGACACCGCTTCACAAAATGTGTTGAACAATTTAGAAGAAACTGTATCGTTACCTGATCAAAGCATATGTGAGTCAAAAACCGATAGCCCCGTCAACAAATCGAAATGCACAGGCTCGCAATGTTCTTCATCTTGCAGTACAGTAGTAATGGCGCGTGCTGGCCTTAGTACACTAAGTAGAGCATCTAATGCAAGTAGCCTAGAACTTGGCTTCAGCCACACAGCACAAAATTCGATGTTAAGTGATAACAGTACAGTTGGAATAGATGTGGAATATTCTCAAGATACCGCATCGGCGCTGTATGACGGATTTGGCCAGCCTGTAACAATAGCTGCTTCGAGCGAAACCAGTGGAGTTTACACAATGGGTAGCTCAGAGTTAACTGCACGATCTAAAATTGGACGTCAATCAGATGGTAGTAGAACCGAGTACGGAAGCTCGCATTATGATAGTTACAAACCTTCAGAGGAGAACGATCTTGCTGACTTTGACAGCGTTTCGTCAATTTTAAAAAATAAAGCAGATACCTCTAGTCACTCCGCAGGACCACTTAGACTACAGGCGGTTCTTTTAGATGTTGATTGTGTTGATGGCGATACGAAATTTTCAAATCAGAAGCATGATGACAAAGAAAACATGTTTAGGGAACGATCCAACTCGAATGTTAGTGCCGTATCTTTTCATGGCGACGGCAGCGATCCTACAGACCAGAAGCATAATTTACTTAGCGCTAGTGAACTAAGTGACTTAATAGTTGGGCGTGGCGTGTATCCTAAAAGTCAATCCGTCAGTGACACATTAGATTCTGTATCTGATTATGTTAGGTTACCTCTGCCATTCTCTGGTGACAGTTACATTCAAGGTCACGAAGATACTGCTCCATCTGATGACAACTACCCAAACGGGTCATTTTTTGATCGCCCACCAACTCCTCCAACTAGAACTGATAGTAGAAAAATGTTCAACTTATCTCTTCCAAACATATTGGACATAGATAGGGATCAAATCACGTCACCTTCACAAACAGAGAAACCTCCGCCACCACCATATGACTTCAATCACCAAACTGTCTCTACGCTTACATCCACTAATATCAAAGCTCCTCCTGCGTACCCTGCTTCCTTAAGCAGTCACGGCTCTTTAAAAAGATTCACAGAAGAAGAAGTAGCAGCGAGAGTCGTAACATCGAAACCGATGATAACGATACTAAAAGCAGAAGCGGGAGAAGTAAATTCACCCAGCGAAAGAACCTTCGCCAGCCCTATGGTGATGGAGCACAGATTTCAAAAATCTAAACGACATCAAGCTTCTAGCCGTAGAGCCGGGCGGTCCAAGTTAGCTCAAGGCATTAGCAGTCTATCTCCATCAAGAGAAATGCCGACTCACGTAGACGCCAATGTCCTGGTAGCTATGATGAAGCTGCCACCGCCACCGCCTCCCCGCCGCACTCGTCTACCTCCGCCTCCGCCTATAACCCGCCTACCTCCTCCACCCCCGCCACATAATCCAATGTTCCATCAACAGCTTTATAGCGACGTGGACTACGTTTATTATCCTTTACAAGATCCGACGATATCACAACAGAACTACCTCGATCACAAATATTCTGAAACGCGTGTTTCAAATATGCACAAGAGCGGTCTACAATACAGAAGTACACCATTTTTGTCGACAAACATGTCTACGTCGTCCATGTATGGATCTATACAGAATCTTTCCGACTCTTATATTCAATTGCCTGGAAATCGTTCAAGCTGGTATTCCTTAACATCCAGAACATCACTTAGTAATTATTCAGTGAACTTAGAACGTCCACAGGTACCGATTCGAACGCCAGAAATTGCCAATTTCTCACGGGCCAAGTCAGATGATAACCTGTTAAATCCGAGGGAGCCGCCGCCTATTCGCACGAGGCGAATGCCGCCTCCTCCGCCGCCGCCCTATGAACATAAAAAGAAGCTCGCGGCACCACTTAGGGAAACCACTGTAAACGTTTCAAATTGCAGCGCAAATGTGATGAGTGAACCTAGTAAAGTAAGAGACGCTAATAGTGATCTAGACATAAAAACTCTTCGAGAAAAAAGCAAAAATTTAGATCTACCGTTAATCGCGGCGTTATGTAATGACCGATCGTTATTAAAACAAACAAAAGCATTTGGTGTTCCTAAGTTGCATAAACAAACAGTTAGTGAAAGTGACCGAAAGTGTACCAAGTCTGTTCAAAACACCACCGATAACCTAGATATTAAGAGTAAACCAGAGGGGAATGCAAGAATGGCAATGACAGGATCTCAGAAGAAAATTTTGATAAGGAAGCCGACAGATAAACTTCCCGCATTGCCCAATTCCGACACTCACACTCCAAGAGCACTGTCAAATACTTATGTAATGCATCCAAGTGTAAAAGTAAAGAAAATCCAACCTAGCTCATGACACACTGTGCAAATTACATAATTTAGTAAATACTTTACAACTTGTGAATACTTCCAGTGCTATGATGAGCTTTCTCCACCGACCTTACGCAAATAAGACTGAGTAAAAAGTCCTTATAGAACTTCTAGTTAATTTAAGCACAGTTACGATGATATCACAATTTTTCACATTCCTTAAAAAAATAGATGCGTGTGTTGTTATGTTACTTATTATAGTTATGTATTTAGTTATCATTTCTTGTTTTACAATACCAGCAACACTGCAAAACATTAAGGTACAGTCGTGTGCATCAGTCTGTAAACCAATTGTTGTCTGACAAGTTTGTAAAAAAGTGACTACATTTCCATACATTTTGACAGGGCTATTAACCATCAATTGGTTGTCAATAAAGAGGGCTAAGTTAATGCACGCGACCGTACTTTTAGCCAGTACCAGAGGGTCTGCTGCAATGTTTGCAATTCATAGAACCGTAATTGAAGTAACGGAGATATATTATTTACTTTGGATTTGCGAGCTTCGTGGTAGGCCTTTTGATACGGTCGAACACAAATCAAATGTCATGCGCTGAGATTGATGAATTTGTGCCATAACCAATCCTTCCGGCTTATCAGTAATGTGATATGTTTTACAAACCAATCAATATGTAATTAAGTATCTCGGGTATCATCATAAAGATCTATTAAATTAACATTAACTTACAGTGGGACGTCAATAAAAAACACAGATCCTAAGGACAAGTTTTCGTGGTTGTTATGAAAAGTCTACAACAATGACTCCAATCTACTTCAAAAGGGGAGTCGACAAGTATTAACTTAAATATACCATGAAAAAGCAAATCACCTTGTAAATTTAAATTTCATTTTCCATTCAGTGCTATGAAGGAATGAAGATACCGCTTTATTGAGGTTCTACTGTAGGTTTTTGACTTTAATAATATGTACTTGGGGGAAATGACACAATCCATTGATATATATGAGATAAAACAAAATGCCTGACACTCATAATATGTTACCTACTTACTTTATATTGGAGCGTTTAGTAAATGTACAATTGTACATTACCTCCTGAAACGTGCATTTCCAGAAATGTATGTATAGGTATATCAACGTATCTACAGGTTTGATCATTGAATCCATTTCCCTTAACGCTGTCAAATAATTTGAGTTCGAAATATCTTACAGTATAAAACCTGTTTTTAACTTTAAAAACATGTATTTGTATAACCATCACCATCAATCAAGCGACCGTTTGATTAATTCTAGCGTAAAATATTCGTCACTACCTTCCAACGCACGTTTAGTAACAATAGTATTCCAGGAACTATATATTTTTGTTTACAAGACATAATTTGTCATTGTATTAGTGTATCACACACGTGCATTTATTATGCTATTCGTAAATACTCGCAATATTAAGGATTCGCAGATGATACACAGGTATTTGGTATCTAGGTCTGTCTGAAGTCATTGTATAGATAAGTCGTAGTAAATAATAATACTTACATAATAATATCTGCAGCTATTTATTTTGTTTAGACAATCTTTACATGTATATATAATCAAGTGTAATAAGTACATACAACTCATGTGTACAAATGTAAATAAAAATAGTGATGTGTAAAATAATGCCTTATTTTTTCGACAGCCCCATAATAAATATAAAAACTATATTTTTGGATTAAACATTAATAACAGTAGATTAGCTAATAGTAGCTGTGCCTGCAATAATCTTGAAATATATTTTAACTAGATAGATACTTTAACAATTAAACAAATATAGTTATCTCTTACTACTTACCCCACTAGTTAAACTATCAATATAAATTCAAATACTTAATTTAAAATACCCAGATCAATAAAATACAACGGTACAAGGACACCAAAGATTCGAATTATACTCTTCCGCTTCATATTTCTACAGTACAGTCTGCAGCAGAAGTAGTAAATGGGCGTGGTTGATACAATTGTGAAAAACTGTTTGTGGAAACTATTTTATTCTGAAGAGATTATACAATAGTGTTAGTGTTGTCCTAGTTCCAGTATGTAATACTTGGGTGTTTACTGTAATAAGAGTAATAATTTTAACTGCTGGTTAAAACGTTGCAGAACATTTGGTACTGAACAACGTTTAAAATTAATGAATAACATATTTTTTAAATAAATGTATTTAAAATTTTCCACGCTTTTTGGGGTGCTAACCTATGTCTGTTTTAACTGATGATAACATAGATTAATTTATAAGCTATGTTATCATTTATCTATGTCATATTAAGATTTTTTGAAAGAAAGAGAACACTAATCACTGAATTTTTAAGACACTGATCAAATATTGTTTAGTTGGTAGGTAAAATCACAAAGTACCCAAATATAGAGGGTCTGTTTCATAGAAGGCTCAAATAGTTCGGAATATGTTACAATAGATGTCACTAGGAGCACGATTGACTAGTAATAGATTTAGTTTTATTTGAAATCCAGATATTTACTACCTGTTAGTGCACAGTTTTAATTAATTTAGCATCATACATCGAAAATAGTCAAAACCACCCTTTCTAGAAGAGTAAATTAGTAAATAAAAAATTTACTATTTTTGGAATAAATTGATTTCAGCGCCATCTATTATTGCACGTACATATTTTTATGCGTTTTTCTCGATACGCGTCAAACAGTACACTGCTCGAGTCTTGACAGAAATAATCTATAGATGTCGCTAAACAAAATCTTGCATATATTGATTTTAAATGTTTAAGAAGGTCTAAAAAACCAAAAAACTAATAAATACAATCAAAAAAAAGTAAAAAGTCCCTACATCACTAATAATAACAAAAAAATACATACATTACAAGTCATATGCTAGGATTTGAACCCGTAACATAACAACTGATAACAATAAATAGCTGATTAGGGTATATCCGAATTATATAACAAATACATTGCGGCGCGGCGTTGCCGTCGTCAGCATTCTCTTTGCTTTACCGTAATCTGACGAGCTGGCAACAAACGAAACGAGAGGCATAGAAAATTGAAGGTAATCTGAGCATTGCATTCTGTTTCTATTCTACGCTTCAATACCAAACTCACATAGCGAAATAATAATTAAACTCTTACTAATGGCACTCTATCTATATCATTGGCAATAAATAGCTCTCTACTCTGTCCAACATCCAACAAACTCTGTAAGAAAAAAAAGGCTAATACTAATTTTCTCTTATTGTGTCTACATTTTTTGAATTTGCCATTGTGTCCATTCTAAGATCCAAGATGGCGGGAACTTTTTTGCAATTTTCATCATTATACTCGTTTCCGACTAATTCGCATGTACGTGGAATACGATTTCCGGGTCCATTCTAAAATCCAAGATGGCGGAAACTTTTTTTTTTGCAATTTTCATCATTATACTCGTTTCCGACTAATTCGCATACGTGGAATACGATTTCCGGGTCCATTCTAAAATCCAAGATGGCGGGAACTTTTTTTTTCCAATTTTGATCATTATACTCGTTTCCGACTAATTCGCATACGTGGAATACGATTTCCGAGTCCATTCTAAAATCCAAGATGGCGGGAACTTTTTTTGCAATTTTCATCATTATACTCGTTTCTGACTAATTTGCATACGTGGAATATCATTTTTGGGTCCATTCTAAGATCCAAGATGGCGGGAACTTTTTTTTTTAAATTTTCATCATTATACTCGTTTCTGACTAATTCACATACGTGGAATATCAATTTCCGGGTCCATTCTAAAATCCAAGATGGCGGGAACTTTTTTTTGCAATTTTCATCATTGTACTCGTTTCTGACTAATTCGCATACGTGTAATACGATTTCCAGGTCCATTCTAAGATCCAAGATGGCGGGAACTTTTTTTTGCAATTTTCATCATTGTACTCGTTTCTGACTAATTCGCATACGTGGAATATCATTTTTGGGTCCATTCTAAAATCCAAGATGGCAGGAACTTTTTTTTTGCAATTTTCATCATTGTACTCGTTTCTGACTAATTCACATACGTGTAATACGATTTCCGGGTCCATTCTAAGATCCAAGATGGCGGCTACTTTTTTTGTAATTTTCATTATTATGGCATAATTTATTATTATTATAAGCGGTGGTGGCTCAGTGGTTAAGACGTTTGACTTTCAATCCGGAGGTCGTGGGTTCAAATCCTGGCTCGTACCAATGAGTTTTTCCGAAACTTATGTACGGAATATCAGATGATATTTACCATTAGCTTTCGGTGAAGGAAAACATCGTGAGGAAAACCTGCATACATCCGCGAAGAAATTCAAAGGTGTATGTGAAGTTCCCAACCCGCTTAGGGCCAGCGTGGGGACTATAGCCCAATCCCTCTCATATATGAGAGGAGGCCTGTGCCCAGCAGTGGGACATTATATAGGCTAAAATATTTATCATTATTATACTCGTTTCTGACTAATTCGCATACGTGGAATACGATTTCCGGGTCCATTCTAAAATCCAAGATGGCGGGAACTTTTTTTTGCAATTTTCATCATTGTTCTCGTTTCTGACTAATTCGTATACGTGGAATACGATTTCCGAGTCCATTCTAAAATCCAAGATGGCGGGTACTTTTTTTTGCAATTTTCATCATTATACTCGTTTCTCACTAATTTGCATACGTGGAATATCATTTTTGGGTCCATTCTAAGATCCAAGATGGTAGGAACTTTTTTTTTGAAATTTTCATCATTTTACTCGTTTCTGACTAATTCGCATACGTGGAATATCATTTTTGGGTCCATTCTAAGATCCAAGATGGCGGGAACTTTTTTTTTTAAATTTTCATCATTATACTCGTTTCTGACTAATTCACATACGTGGAATATCAATTTCCGGGTCCATTCTAAAATCCAAGATGGCGGGTAATTTTTTTTGCAATTTTCATCATTGTACTCGTTTCTGACTAATTCGCATACGTGTAATACGATTTCCAGATCCATTCTAAGATCCAAGATGGCGGGAACTTTTTTTTGAAATTTTCATCATTGTACTCGTTTCTGACTAGATCGCATACGTGGAATATCATTTTTGGGTCCATTCTAAAATCCAAGATGGCGGGAAATTTTATTTTGCAATTTTCATCATTGTACTCGTTTCTGACTAATTCACATACGTGTAATACGATTTCCGGGTCCATTCTAAGATCCAAGATGGCGGCTACTTTTTTTGTAATTTTCATTATTATACTCGTTTCTGACTAATTCGCGTACGTGGAATACGATTTCCGGGTCCATTCTAAAATCCAAGATGGCGGGAACTTTTTTTTGCAATTTTCATCATTGTACTCGTTTCTGACTAATTCGCATACGTGGAATATCATTTTTGGGTCCATTCTAAGATCCAAGATGGCGGGAACTTTTTTTTTTAAATTTTCATCATTATACTCGTTTCTGACTAATTCACATACGTGGAATATCAATTTCCGGGTCCATTCTAAAATCCAAGATGGCGGGTGATTTTTTTTGCAATTTTCATCATTGTACTCGTTTCTGACTAATTCGCATACGTGTAATACGATTTCCAGGTCCATTCTAAGATCCAAGATGGCGGGAACTTTTTTTTGCAATTTTCATCATTGTACTCGTTTCTGACTAGATCGCATACGTGGAATATCATTTTTGGGTCCATTCTAAAATCCAAGATGGCGGGAACTTTTTTTTTTGCAATTTTCATCATTGTACTCGTTTCTGGCTAATTCACATACGTGTAATACGATTTCCGGGTCCATTCTAAGATCCAAGATGGCGGCTACTTTTTTTGTAATTTTCATTATTATACTCGTTTCTGACTAATTCGCATACGTGGAATACGATTTCCGGGTCCATTCTAAAATCCAAGATGGCGGGAACTTTTTTTTGCAATTTTCATCATTGTACTCGTTTCTGACTAATTCGCATACGTGGAATACGATTTCCGAGTCCATTCTAAAATCCAAGATGGCGGGAACTTTTTTTTGCAATTTTCATCATTATACTCGTTTCTGACTAATTTGCATACGTGGAATATCATTTTTGGGTCCATTCTAAGATCCAAGATGACAGGAACTTTTTTTTTGAAATTTTCATCATTATACTCGTTTCTGACTAATTCGCATACGTGGAATATCATTTTTGGGTCCATTCTAAGATCCAAGATGGCGGGAACTTTTTTGCAATTTTCATCATTGTACTCGTTTCTGACTAATTCGCATACGTGCAATACGATTTCCGGGTCCATTCTAAGATTCAAGATGGCGGGAACTTTTTATATTGCAATTTTCATCATTATACTCGTTTCCGACTAATTCGCATACGTGGAATACGATTTCCGGGTCCATTCTAAGATCCAAGATGGCGGGAACTTTTTTTTAAAATTTTCATCATTATACTCGTTTCTGACTAATTCACATACGTGGAATATCAATTTCCGGGTCCATTCTAAAATCCAAGATGGCGGGAACTTTTTTTTTGCAATTTTCATCATTGTACTCGTTTCTGACTAATTCGCATACGTGTAATACGATTTCCAGGTCCATTCTAAGATCCAAGATGGCGGGAACTTTTTTGCAATTTTCATCATTGTACTCGTTTCTGACAAATCGCATACGTGCAATACGATTTCCGGATCCATTCTAAGATCCAAGATGGCGGCTACTTTTTTTGTAATTTTCATTAATATACTCGTTTCTGACTAATTCGCATACGTGTATACGATTTCCGGGTCCATTCTAAGATCCAAGATGGCGAGAACTTTTTTGCATATTTCATCATTATACTCGTTTCTGACTAATTCGCATACGTGGAATACGATTTTCGGGTGCATTCTGAGATCCAAGATGGCGGGAACTTTTTTTGCAAATTTCATAATTATACTCGTTTCTGACTAATTCGCATACGTGTATACGATTTCCGGGTCCATTCTAAGATCCAAGATGGCGAGAACTTTTTTTGCATATTTCATCATTATACTCGTTTCTGACTAATTCGCATACGTGGAATACGATTTTCGGGTGCATTCTGAGATCCAAGATGGCGGGAACTTTTTTTGCAAATTTCATAATTATACTCGTTTCTGACTAATTCGCGTACGTGAAATACGATTTTCGGGTCCATTCTAAGATTCAAGATGGCGGGAACTTTTTATTTTGCAACTTTCATCATTATACTCGTTTCCGACTAATTCGCATACGTGGAATACGATTTCCGGGTCCATTCTAAAATCCAAGATAGCGGGAACTTTTTTTTGCAATTTTCATCATTATACTCGTTTCCGACTAATTCGCATGCGTGGAATACGATTTCCGAGTCCATTCTAAAATCCAAGATGGCGGGAACTTTTTTTTGCAATTTTCATCATTATACTCATTTCTGACTAATTCGCATAAGTGGAATATAATTTTTGGGTTCATTTTAAGATCCAAGATGGCGGGAACTTTTTTTTGCAATTTTCGTCATTATACTCGTTTCCGACTAATTCGCATACGTGGAATACGATTCCTGGGTCCATTCTAAAATCCAAGATGGCTGGAACTTTTTTGTTGCAATTTTCATCATTATACTTTTTACTGACTAATTCGCATACGTGGAATACGATTTTCGGGTCCATTCTAAGATCCAAGATGGCGGTAATTTTTTTTGTAATATTTGTCAATGTACTCGTTTTTAACTAATTTATAAACGTGGAACCCTAATTTGGGGTTCATTTAATATCCAAGAGTTTTTATATTCAGCACGTTCTTATGAGTAGCGGAAATGCAGTACCTACAATGAAAAAAAAAAACTGCATAAAAGCTCAAAAAAGGTGCCGCCATTTTGCATCTTACAATTGATGTACTTTTGGGCAGTTTTTATCATGAAAAATACTCCATTTCCAATACATATACGTAAATAACCTTGGATCTTAAATTCGCCCTAAATTCGGGTTCCACGTTTGTAAATTAGTCGAAAACAAGTACAATGATAAAAAATTACAAAAAAAGTTCCCGCCATCTTGGATCTCAGATTGGACCCCAAAATCGTATGCGAATTAGTCAGAAACGAGTATAATGATGAAAATTGCAAAAAAAAGTTCCCGCCATCTTGGATTTTAGAATGGACTCGGGAATCGTATTCCACGTATGCGAATTAGTCGGAAACGAGTATAATGATGAAAATTGCAAAAAAAAAGTTACCGCCATCTTGGATCTTAGAATGGACCCAAAAATGATATTCCCCGTATGCGAATTAGTAAGAAACGAGTATAATGATGAAAATTGCAAAAAAAAGTTCCCGCCATCTTGGATTTTAGAATGGACCCGGAAATCGTATTCCACGTATGCGAATTAGTCGGAAACGAGTATAATGATGAAAATTGCAAAAAAAAGGTCCCGCCGTCTTGGATTTTAGAATGGACTCGGAAATCGTATTCCACGTATGCGAATTAATCTGAAACGAGTATAATGATGAAAATTGCAAAAAAAAAGTTCCCGCCATCTTGGATTTTAGAATGAACCCGGAAATCGTATTCCACGTATGCGAATTAGTCGGAAACGAGTATAATGATGAAAATTGCAAAAAAAAAGTTCCCGCTATCTTGGATTTTAGAATGAACCCGGAAATCGTATTCCACGTATGCGAATTAGTCGGAAACGAGTATAATGATGAAAATTGCAAAATAAAAAGTTCCCGCCATCTTGAATCTTAGAATGGACCCGAAAATCGTATTCCACGCATGCGAATTAGTCAGAAACGAGTATAAAGACGAAAATTTAAAAAAAAATCCCGCCATCTTGGATTTTAGAATGGACCAGGAAATCGTATTCCACGTATGCGAATTAGTCAGAAACGAGTATAATAATGAAAATTGCAAAAATAAGTTGCCGCCATCTTGGATCTCATAATGGACCCGAAAATTGTATTCAACGTATGCGAATTAGTCAGAAATTAGTATAATGATGAAAATTGCAAAAATAAGTTGCTGCCATCTTGGATCTCATAATGGACCCGAAAATTGTATTCAACGTATGCGAATTAGTCAGAAACGAGTATAACCCAACTCTGTCAGGAATAACTAGGTACACTCTTCACGCTTCAAGTTCGTCTGTATACTCATTTTCACCCTGTATAATTATGTATGTAACACCCTGTATGTATACGTATTTATCTATCGGATCTATGATCACTTTTTATAACTATAAAACGAAACGAAAGAGCTCGTGATTCTGATTAGAAAAAATGTATAAAAGTCGATATATATGGAAAATTTTATAAAACGACAACAAAATAAAAACCCGCCCGTTTGCACCTTGTAAAACACTGTTTTTACAAAATCAAAGATTATGCGCAACAAAAAATAAAAAAAAACAAAGTTTGAAATAAAAGAACATTTTCAGCGCGTATAGTTAGGATTTGAACCTGGTACCACTGCTTCACAGCCGAACGCGTGAACCACATTACCAACCTTCCTATATCGTAGTACGGCAAAATATGCTATTTGTTGCAAGTGATCATGCGTTTCGTTCGTGGCAAGGTAGTGTATACTGTTTCAGAGCCATCTGTGCCAATGGACGAACAACAAAGGTAGTGTATATACTGTTTCAGAGCCATCTGTATGCCATGCTCACGAACAACCGTGGCGCCGTCTAGTAGTGACGACATTTCAGGTGGATGCATTTTAATGTATGGTGCTGATATATCTACTTAAACTAAATAATCTCTGGTAAAATGTAGGATCATCATTTATTGCCCCTGTTGTAGGCAAAATCCAGTATAACATGTTTAACAGCCAGGGTCGCCCATAAGAGTCTGTGCCGATCATTTTGAACGCCTTGCCCGCCAAGTACTTCTGCCGCTGACTGTATTGACTGACCTACTTATGGCGCTATTAGCTTACTCAATCCCTAATATTTGGTAGAGCTATACAGGGTGACTTTTTTTCGACCGTTCAAATTCTACGTAGTGAATGTGTAGGTCATACTGACCAACTTTTACTATGGGGACAAAGTCGAAATCGCGAAAAAAAAATCAGCTGTTTCATACATTTCGGCCGGCGTAATGCCGCCAATTTGTATGAAACAGCTGATTTTTTTTTTCGCGATTTCGACTTTGTCCCCATAGTAAAAGTTGGTCAGTATTCTCAGTATGACCTACACATTCACTATGTAGAATTTGAACGGTCGAAAAAAGTCACCCTGTATAACAGATCTATAACAATGGCACATTTGAAGTAAAACATGAATGCAGTCAGTAGAAAAATTAAAAAAAAAACTGTAGGGAAGTTAAAATGTTAATTTCGCTCCGTTTTTACTGCTAATTTATGGAGACTATAGCAAACGAGTTACTTGTTGTACAGTACTTACTTCGAAAGTTCGAAATAATTGTTCCATTCCTTCTGGTTTTCAACTGTTGTCTGACATCAATCATCGCGCGCTTTTATATTTTATTGGAAGTTTTTTATTAAATTGGAAGCTTGCAGTTGCACCCACGGCCCGATAGTTATTTTCATGTGCATTTACCTTAGGTGCGTTTTTGATCGCTCAACTAAAATACCTATGTGGTAAGTATGAAATCAGTAGCTATAGGTACCTACTATTACTACTAATAATCCCACGAAATCCGCAGTGTCTGTGTTCCAAATCCTTTTGCTCTTATCCGTAAGCAACTAACTACCTACTACACAATTAATATCAATCACTTGTAATAAAATATTATATCCATACAGATGTTAAGTACTGCCTAGACATAGATAGGTAAGTACAGGTAAACCCGGCTGCAAACCATGAATTAATTCATTCAAGTTTTGCTTATCGTCGGGGATAGTGCAATACCGCGTATCCAACACATGTCAATAAGATTCTTATTTCAAACATACTTCTATGGAATCTAACCTTTATCTCCATGTGTTAGTTTCGCGGTATTGTACTATCAGTATCACCGACGTTATGCACTTATGTAGCTAATAGTACATTATCACATAGGTACTATATGAATACTTAATTTACTTCTCTAGCTTTAACACAATGGCAGAATTAGGTGGAAATGTTACCTGGTCAAAATACATGATTTGTCCAAGCAAGGAGTTGTTAGTGCCGGTTATGACGGTTCCTCCATAGTACATTTTCGTCAAGTCAGTTGTAATTGAGCCGTTTCCAAAATTAGCAACAAAGACACACGTATTCCTCCGTGGGTACCATCTTTCAATTATAAATAGGCTTTCCGCGGCGTCATCGGTTCGTATTTCCATATTCTTCAACACGTTACCGTCTTTCAAAAAGGATCTTAAATAAATTGTTGGAGTACTTAATCTCAAATTTATTATTTGTTTTATTGTGTCTAAGAAATCGTATTTTGGTTTTAAACCCGACTCGGGATTCCACTGCACGTGTCTTTGTATATTTTTCTCTGTATGCTCATTATTAGAGAATTTCATCTGCACTAAATTACGCACGTTTTCGTACTCATGATAATCCTGCTCCGCCTCATAATGTGGCATATCTCCTAGACCAATTTCATCGCCATAGAAAATACTTATTGTGCCTGGCAAGATGAATTCAAGAACTGTAAGTGCCAATGCATTTTTGTCGTTTTGAGTGGCTACTCTTGGACTATTAATGTTACCTATATTCCAATGTACCCAAGGATAGTGAGGCTTAGTCCACAATGGTCCATTTATAATACTTTTAATTCTTTCTTTTAATCCATTTACATCTTTGTTAAGGTCTAAATGCACATCAATCAGATCTATTCTGGATAATAAGACGTTTAAAGCATTACCTTTAGCCTGATTATAGGCTTTTTCACTAGCAATAAGTATCTTGTCATAACCAATAATTTGCTTCCATAATTTAAGACTTTCGCCCAATTCGTTATAACTCACAAAATTTTCTAAATCTTTTAAATAAAATCCATCCACATCATAATGTCTGGACCAAAAGTTTATAGCATCAGAGGTGATATCTGAGTAACTTACATATGTAGCATTATGTTTTGAAGATGAATGAATCTCGGCCAATGACCGCACAGGTATGTCAAGAATGACAGCCATTTTCTTTTTATGTACCTCTCCTACCAGGTCCTTGAAATCTGACAAGTTTCCAATACTACCATCAATATCTTTTAAAGATGTTACATTGTAATAATGCTCAGGATAACCAATAGCTTGATATATGTAATTCAATCGTATGGCAGATACATCTAGACTTTTCAAATAATCTAGTTTCTGAATAATCCCTCTCAAATCACCTCTGTCATCATTGTTAGAATCTTTAAAACTAGCTGGGAAAACTTCATAAAATACCTTCCCTTGATACCAAGGAAGATCAGGATCACACTTCTCGGGGATGTAGATCACCATTGCAATTATTGCACCCAAGCATGCTACGAGACCTGATAGGACAAACCATAGCATTACTTTTCGTATTACGCACCAATTCCAGTTGACAAAATTTGGCAATTTTCTGTTGCCAAAGTTTAGGCTGCCATTAACTTTGCAATCTTCAACCTGGAAAGATAAGCACTAATTTATTCATTGTAGAGACACTAAGAGGTAATAAATAAGTGAATATGTGAATATTTCATTGTTATTACCTCTCCAGTGACTAAGTCTGCATTTTTGCTCAGAGTCTGATAATCCATCATGCTAATGTTGTTGATGAGCTGTGCACTGACTGGATCCTGGACTACAGAGTTTGAGTCTGCTGAGGAACAGGAGTCACCTCCTGAACCATCTGAAATGAAAATAATAACACATAGACACAAATACATTTGTTATATTTTATCATTGATTATTCATGATAAAAACACCATTATTTAAATATCATACAATTTTTATTGTAGTAAAATTAACAATTTTTAATGACTGGACATTACATCATATCAAATGTGACCGGTGATTGCTAAAACCAAGTGACTGAGTGGTCTAGGCGTCAGCCGCAAAGACTGAGTAGATATGTGCGTTCAATCCCCACCATGGACATTGGTGGACTCACGGTTCTGTGGGTGGACTATACAGGGTATCCCACACCTATGCCACATACACATTTCATAGATAGCATATTTAAAAATTAATATTATGTACAAAATTTTTCGTGTCTGCTAACTATCTCCACAAGGGTTCCTTTACAGATTTATACCGTTGTTGATATAAATACCAATAAATGTGATCAAAACTTACCACAATTTGAAAGATTTTGCAGATTTACAATGGGTTCATCATTGAGAGTTATAAAAGGGCCTTCATTCATTTCCTCAGACAGGGGATGCTTGAAGTCCAGTGGCGTCGGGCTCGGAGTCAGCAGCAGACACGTCGACGACTCCACGCCGCGCAAATAGTCCAAGGACTCCAGCTGACCACCTCCTGCGTTGCTCCCGCTTGCACTACTTTCCGGCAATTCATCCATACTTCAGTCCCCTTCGGAAGGTCAAATCAATTTCATACCAGACTATTGACCTGTAATTGAACCGTTTATGCTATCTTAGTCAATAATCATCGAGAATTTAACGTCTAATTTGAGCCTCGTCAAGACATGCACATTTTTTTAGAGACATCAGCATTTTGTTTATGTTACTGGCTGTGATCCAAATAGGTGAGTGAGATGAATTATTCATTCTAGACAGGTCGCTATGCTTTTAAAGATACACGAACAAAAACCATACATTTTCAATCGTTAAGTTAACCTACCGATACTATAACTATAAATATACGTAGGTATATTTTTTCAGAATGTAATTTGATTCGAGTGCCGCGCCACTCGCGCTCGCGCTGTAACTTCACATACACTTCACTAAACTAACGTAGCGATAACGACTAACGACATCAACGACGTACAACGCGAACATCGAAAATCGTAAATTTCGTGCATTTATCATTGTAACTCCGTAATCTCCGTATTTAGAGTGACAGAGAAGAGAACAAAGAATATAATACTCTAAAGAGAGAATGAAGAGACTCTACAATTTTGTTTGGCTGACCGCGGTAGGCCCTCAGCACCAGTGCTGCCACACACTGAAATACAAAAAGCGGAAGCCAAGCTTAAAAATTCATTAAAAAAAGCATTTTTTCGAGCGTTTCAACCGCCGTGACTTCGGTGGCAGCCTTACTTATCACACAAATCCCGTGAGAGATGTAAGAGCTTTTGGATATATTGGTAGACGTAGTTGACAACTACCAATACATCCTACAAAATTATGAGATACCCACGGAAATCGTGCAATAAAGTTGCCATCGAAGTCACGGCGGTTGAAACGCTCGGAAAAATGCGCAATTAAAGCCGAATTGAATTCTGATATTTTTTAAATATATTTTTAACTAGAAAAAACACTATCTTTAAGTCTTCATCGTCGTCGCCAATAAATGTTATTTTGAATATTGGGCCACGTCCCTTCTAACTATCTAAATTCTAAATCATACATTCGGATTCGGATCCGCGCTACCATAACACGGAATGCGGATCCATAGTAGACATGAGCGCCGCGCCGGCGTGCCGCCGCCGCCGGTAAAAACTTCGCGCCGCCGCCGCCGACGCCGCCATCGGCGTGCAATCGGCGTGACCTTGATGAGGCATCACAAAATTACGCTACCGAGAATTAAATATTTTTAGCTAAAATCGTTGTAAATATCACCTTTCGAAAAGGTTTGACAAATATTATGTTTGTTCAGTCGAGTACAAAGATATGTATACGCCTGGAAGTTACAAAATTATGTACACATTTAAGTTAGTAGCCATGTTTGGTTTGCTTGTTCTCGGATGTAGTTCTTATATTCGTATTAATAATTATTAAACCCTATATAATTATATACTCTTAATGTTTCTTCTTGACGACGGAAACCACAGCGGACGTTAACCAGAATCTTTAAGTTCGCACCCTCAGGGAGGAAGGTACGGCGCAGGAGCAGGAACTCAAAGCTTTCGGGGGAGACCTTAGGGCAGTTAGGGCTAATGTAGGAACAACGTGAAAACTCGTTTCTTCGTCAGGGAAACGGACTCTAAACCGAGAGATCAATAAGCAAGTCCAAAAAAGCGATGTTAAAAATAGTGTTCGTACAATCTCTAGGAAGAAGCCACCTGACGAAGCTGACTTCACAGCTCGTGGAGAAGTCGTTATTTCGAAGCCTGTTATTCACTTATACGCTTCGCATGCATCTCGACCTTATCCCGAAAATGAGGATTCTAGAACCACTTTGATACGCCACTGCACCGAAGATCTGCTAGAAATCAGTATCAGTGAAATCGAGACCGCTCTAGCTTAAAAACGGAAAATCTCCTGGATAGGATGGCGTTATAACAGAGTTGTTAAAATTAGCAGGTAAGCCTTTTACTGAGGGAGCTATAAAAGCTTTTTAACGCTGTCCTATTCGAAGAGAGAACTCCTCCTCCGATAACAAGTGTGGTCGGCCTGTTTTTCAAAAAGGGAGACAAAACCCTGATGAAGAACTATCCACCCATTTCTCTTCCAAGCCATGTCTTTGTCTATAAGCTGTTTCCAAGAGTGATCACGAACCGTCTTGCGCGTAGACTCGACGAATTCCAACCTCCGGAACAAGCTGGATTGCGGAGCGGATACGGCACCATAGACCATATCCACACAGTGCGGCAAATTACACAGAAGACCTAAGAGTATAATCAGCCCAGGTGTCTAGCATGTGTGGTGTGAGAAAGCCTTTGACTCGATTGAGATCTGGTCTGTTCTGGAGTCCTTGCAGCAATTTCAAGTTGATTGGCTATACACCCAAGCGATAAAATGTCTCTTCGAGGCCGCCGCCATGTCCGTACAAGTACAAAATCAGCAAACAAATCCTATACCATTTCATAGAGGCGTGACACAAGGGGACGTTATCTCCCCGAAATTGTTCTCAAATGCAATGGAGGGAGGACATGTTTAAGACACTGGGCTGAAAAGGTGCAACATTCAACATTAATGGCGAGTACGAGAGGTAGATATGTATACCTCGGACAAACATTGCAGATGGGTAGAAACAACTACGAGGATAAGGTGAATAGAAGAATTCAGCTAGGTTGGGCAGCATTTAGGAAGCTACGTCAAGTCTTCACATCGTCGATCCCGCAGTGTCTGACGACAAAAGTCTTCAATCAGTGCATCCTACCTGTCATGACGTACGGAGCCGAAACGTGGACACTGACGGTACTTTGAAAAGGGCTATGCTTGGCTTCTCTCTGCGGGATCGAATCAGAAATGAGGTTATCCGGTAGAGAATCAAAGTGATCAGCATAGCCCACCGTATTAGCAAGCTGAAGTGGCAGTGGGCTGGCTATATTAGCTGTAGAACCGAGACCCCTGGAGTAAACGAGTTCTTGAGCGGAGGCCGCGTCTCAGCAAGCGTAGTGTAGGACGCCCTTAGGCAAGGCGGAGCGACAATTTGCGCAGAATGGTTGGCAGGAGCTGGATGTGAGCAGCCGAAGATCGAAGACGGTGGCGTGAAATTGGGGAGGCCTATGTCCAGCTGTAGACTACTATAGGCTGATGATGATTTATTGTTAAGTGTCAATTATTTATCGATAGTATTTGAATCAATCCCTCCGACAATTTGATTTTTGCTATGGAAAATTTCGGCCTTGCTATTAACTCTATGAACAACTGTTTTCAAGGTCACGCCGCCGATACGCCGCCGCCGCCGATCCATTTTGACCGGCGCGCCGCCGCCGGCTATTTGGCCATCGGCGCTCATATCTAATCCATAGACGAAAATACGTAGAAGAATGCGGAATGCGTAGCATTTGGCAACACTGCTCAGACCTACTACCGCAAAAATCGAAATTCGTAAATTTCGAAAAAAAATCTCTGTTACTCATACTTAAACGAAGGTGTCGTTAGAATGAGAGAGACAAATCCTCGAAATTTACGAATTTCAACGAATTTAAATATCACTACGGATGTCACTTCATGAATTTCATGATTCAGGGCTGTGTTCCAAATCAAATCATTAAGCTTGTTTTAGACGGCCGGGCTGCTCAGCTGCGGCTCTATTGCGAAAAACGAATAATTTGTCTCTCTCACTCTAATGACGCCTTCGCTTGAGTGACAGAGGAAAATCCTCGAAATTAACACATTTCGATTTTCGCGGTAGTAGGCCTGGGTCGCGTTTTATAAAGTTACAATTTACAATTTCGCTGTTTGCCTCTCTAGCGCACGCACTGATTGGCTAGAAAGAGAGGCAAACAGCGAAATTGTAAATTGTAACTTTATAAAACGTGACCCTGCTCCCGCCAATAATTTAAAAAAACCACAATCTTACGGGCTAACTTGACAGATAAAATGATACCAAAGCGAGGGGCCGCACATAGTGTGCCACTAAGAGGGATAGACATAGTCACTTACTACTAAGAAGATACTTGTGTGTGTGGCACTTAGTGACGTATTCAACGCATTTGTCTGGCACTTACATTTAGCATCTAATGCACACACACACAAAAAATAGTGGCACAGTGATAAGGACGGACGATTATCGTTCCTTTTCACTTCCACTAGTAAAAAGTTTCATAAGACCATCCCTTTCGTTCTTGCTATTATTATAACGTTGTCAAATCCATATTAATCCTACATTCATGTACCCATCATGTACCAAAGCAAAATAAAAAATAGTGAAGAGTATATGTCGACAACAATATATCGACAGTACAAATAATAGAGTAATTTAAATCGTTCGTATGATATATTAGTTTCAAACAAGAGGTGCAAATTTTAGGTTGTTAGATTTTCGAGGTAGCGTTTGAATAAAATGCGTTTTTACCCAATAGTGACATAACTTATAATAAATATTTTTACTATTGGAATTAGGTTATAATTGAATAAAATCGCAATGCAATTAACCTTTGAAACAGTCAGGACTTTATTTCTACCCACAGAATTAGATTTGGATAGAAGAAACAAGTTCGTTAATTTATTTTCTATGGCGGCCGAGCGTGTCAGATTTTGTAATGAAGTTGTTACTTGCCTATGATTTTAATAAGGAGGCATTATTAATGTTTTTGTTCACTTCAACTTACAAAATTTGACGCCCGAAAGCTGCAAGCTGCGATTAAAGACGGACAACTCAGTGGATTTCACTGAGTTCATTTGACACGCTAAGTAGATACGTTTGCTTGATCTAATCTGTGTTTCTACCATTGGACGTATCGCCGCAAAAGTAAATACGTCCTTATCCTTCAACGTTCATGTTGTATCAGATTTCAGAGGTGAAGTAAAGTCTCTTGTTCTTTGTGTTTATTTAAAACTTTTAAATTGAAACTTCTCAAAATATGGACATATTATATCAGATGTTTTCATGACACATTCGGTTTTGGTATCCATGAATGTCCTCTTAGAAATATCTTGTTCGTGATTACCATCTCACTACACTAGTTCAATTTAAAGTTTCAGTAATTCAATTTATCAATGAAACGATAATTTTATAAATTCATTGACAACTTGGCTGTTCCGTCTAGTTCGGCCTTAACGATGTAACGAATATGTTTAATATCGATGAGAGCGACACTGGCTAAACTGTGGCAACATTTTTTCACACTCACTTCGCTTGTCATTGTCATTGTCATTGTCAATATGTCAATGTCAATTTAGTCCGCGGCGCGGAAGTTGGATGATCCAACTTGGATCGGAACTGCGAAGCTCAACTGCGGAAGATACTTTAGAATTAGAACACTGAAGAAGTAAACACATAACAAGCAAAGAGAATACAACAATAATAACAAAACAGGCCACTTAATGTTATTGAAATAAGCTTGATTTACACGAAAGGGAATCAATTCCATATTTCGCTTCTATACGCATTTTATGTGATTACAATGAATAATTATGCGATTTCGTTAAGCAGCGCTACTTATAAAAATCATATATTTGAAGGATTTTCTCGATTGCAACAGGTAATTCGATAACTAACTTAGATCTTATTCTAATGCAGATTTGATACAATATTATAGCAAACATCCTCAAACACATTTTCGACATCATTTATTTGTATGTTCTGTCTCTTTGTAGAATGATGAGTTTGTTGACATGACTTTGGCGGCAGAGGGTCACTGGGTAAAAGTCCACCGGATGCTTGTAGCACTTGCAAGCCCTTACTTTAGAGAATTGCTACAATCATTACCATGTCAGCACCCTGTTATGTATCTATATGTAAGTAAATAGGGTTCACTTCAAGAAGTATCTTGATAATAATGATAATCTGTGGTCCACTTAATTGGTACAATGTGTGATTACTTTAGAATAACTTTTTTCAGTGTGAGGAAATATTAAATGGTGGAAATCTATGATGCTATATTTTAAAAACAAGAGGGTCTTAATCGCGTAAACTTACGTTTAATTATATCCTGACGTTTCGGGCATGACGTTACATATTATATAAGTTAAACATAAGTTTACACGATTAAGACATTGTCTTTAAAATATGAGTGATAATTGTGAAAGTTTAAATCAATCTATTATTCTATGTTAACATTCAAAAATTTTATTTCATTTTAGGGTGTTAGTCATGAAGCACTAGGGTTTATCTTGGAGTATCTTTATACAGGTCAAGTGGAAGTACCTGCCGAGAAAATACAATCATTCCTAAATACTGCTAGTGATATGCAAATTGCAGGTTTAAAGAATGTTGAACTGCCAAATGTAAGTTTCTGTTACAGCCAACTCTTTAGTGAATTAAAATGATGACTTAGAGAATATATATTATACAAACTTTGTTTTATGTTTCAGGGAAATGAGCCATTAAACCAAAAACATGTATTTCAGAACATTAGGTAGGAAATTAATCTTGTTATAGTATTGTTTCACATTTTATGATTCCTATTGTTTTCATTCACATAACATGATTTGGTTTGTGTTTTCTTGTCACAACTGATTATTTTTGACAAACATGCAGGTCTTTCTGAATCTAATTGATCCACAATGCAATCTATAACCATATGTATGTTGTTACTGTCAATATCAAATACAAAAAAAATCATTCAAGTGCTGTATAATTTTTTTAGGCAATCAACCCCTTCAGCAAGAGATTACAATACAAAAAATAATGAAAAAAACACTTTTCAACTCCATGCACCAACCATTATGACATCCGTGGCTAGAAATGATCAAAATGATTGTTCACTCTTGCCTACAAATGTACCAACAGTTCAGGGTAACACATTTCCAAATCACAACAATGTGGAAGGACAGGGTGAGGGAAACAATGTAATTTTGGAAGACACTCTAGCGACTTATGATGATTCCAATAAGAAGACACAGAATATTGAATTACAACATATAAATTCAGACAGCAATATGATCAATATATCTTTAAATGAATTTGGACCAAGCAATGATTTAGACCCATCTACAGCAACCAATGATGGTAACACTCAAATGTTAATGAGCAGTGTATCCCAAACTTTTAGCAATATAAATGCAACTGGTAAGATGATCAATATAACACTGGACGAATCTGCAAATAGTGATAATATTTTCCAAAAACCAGTTGCTAATATTGAAATACTTTGCAATACTCTTATTAATAATAGTGCCAATTTAAACATGTCTGAACAAGATGAGTCAACACAGTTATATACCCAACCATCAACAAATATGAACAATCTGAATACAATAATTAGTCCTACATTTGACACTGAAACTGTTAAATCTGCTGGCAGCAGTCTAATGGACATCAGTCAATTATTGGATTTTCGGCATGATGTTCCCATGCATGACAATAAGAAATCCAGTTTGTTGGACATACAAACACAAAGCAGAAATATTGAAAGTATTGATTTAGTTGATAATGATAATGGAAACGAGATGGACAATATTGTTCAACAAGATAAAGATTCAGGTACAGTTTTAAGTAACTTTATTATATATTTTACAAACTAAATATATATTTTATAATAGATAGATATTTTGCTGAATGAAGTGAAGATAAATTGTTTGGGTGGTATTATAGCTTAGGAACCAGAGTTATAGAATCTACTTTTCACTTTGATAGTGAGAATATAAAAGGCTGTAGCAAGAATAGTAAGATAAGCTAAGTAAAAATGTCCTTTTATGATAATGGGCTGGTTTGATTTTCATGGTTACATTTGTCTAGTATTGTAACTGTGCCAAGTTCTGCTGAAAAATTATAGTTATCCATTATATCAATATGTGATGTATGTATATCTTTATATTTATAATGATTTTTAGAAATGACACTTAGAGTGGTACCTCATTCTCTAATTTTGTCTTACATGTTGATGTTAAATATAGTGAATATCCATCATTTATGAAAACATGTATTAGACTGAGCTTAACAGAATTGAACTTTAATAGAATACTAAAGTTAAATAATTTTTGAGAAAAGTCACATTTAAGAAATTCGTTTCTTTTTTTCTTCAGGACCATCAAGAATTTTTCAGTAAAACTTGGCACAGTAGCCTTGGTAGTAGCCGTATACAGGGTGTTTGGTTAGCGGTGTCGGAGCTTTTAAGGGCTTAAACTACAATCAATTTCATCGATAAATTACCAAACAATTTTTTTTGTGCCAACGATAATTAAATGGCGGCCATTTTAAAATTTCAAACAGACGAATACGGGCGCACGTGATATTTCTGGAATTATACGTTTGTTATCGGTCCGCTCCCTGCAAAAAAAATCTCGTTAGAGAGCTCATTAGATAAGCAAACTAATTAAGCTAATCATTTGACTCAACTATTTGAACAACAAGCCTAAAAAAAATTGTTTTCATTAAAAATAGTAAAAAATTCACCTTAATTTTTCAAATAATTTAATTTTGCATGAAAACTAGGTCGTTATGATAGGTTTTTGGTGTTGTTATTTATTAGTACAGTATGTTAGCTAAAAAATAACACCATAATTGCAGTTATACCTTAAGTGCTTTAGGAATTACAAGTGCTCAAACATACACCAAAACAGCTGCATTTAGCGTTCCCGATGCAAAATCCATAAACAAATGAATATCAGCAGTGTACTGACTAGTGAAGTGGCCGCCTTCCATCCTTCCAGTGCATGTTTGAGCACTTCTAATTCCTAAAGTACTTAAGGTATAACTGTAATTATGGTGTTGTGTTTTAGCTAACATCCTGTACTAACAAATAACAACACCAAAAACCTATCTTAACGACCTAGTTTTCATGCAAAATTAAATTAATAGAGTAATTAAGGTGAATTTTTAAATATTTTTAATTTAAACAAATTTTTTTAGCCTTGTTGTTCAAATAGTTGAGTCAAATGATTAGCTTAATTAGTTTGTTTATCTAATGAGCTATCTAACGAGATTTTTTTTGCAAGGAGAGGACCGATAACAAACGTATAATTCCAGAAATATCACGTGCGCCCGTATTCGTCTGTTTGAAATTTTAAAATGGCCGCCATTTAATTATCGTTGGCACAAAAAAAAATTGTTTGGTAATTTATCGATGAAATTGATTGTAGTTTAATCCCTTAAAATCTCCGACACCGCTAACCAAACACCCTGTATAACTGTAGAAAAAAAAACGGCGCATTATCATAAAAGGGTATTTTTAACTTAGTTTATCCGGCTACAGCCATTATTATTTTATACACAGCAAAAGAATAATTTGAAGTGTAACTCTGACTGTAAATGCTCAGTCATACACTCGCATTTTGATAGAGCATTGAGATGGCATTTCTATCAGCTTAGCACAAAAAAATAAAGCGTCTACAACAGTAATGAGGGTTTTTGATACATTTTCTGCCACTATGAAGCGATGAGATGGCAGCACTGTTTCGTAAGGTCAAACAACTGTCAAAATAAATACGTGAATTTAATTTTCTTTATATTTTATGGTTTATACAAGGTGCCCACGAGGAAAGGAAAAAATTCTAACAGCATATTCCTGAGACTAAAAGAAGCAAAAAATGTTAAATGAGTTTTGGTCAAATCTGCAAAAAAAAATTTTTTTTTTAGTTTTTTTTTTATGTTTTCAATGCCTTAATACACAAAAAAAGGATTTTATTAATCAAACTATCACAAAAAATGCACTGTAAAGTTTTTTTTTACATTTGCTAGGTAATTAAAAATTGTTCATTTGATTTCTTTCAATTAAGTGTGACAAGACTAAGACAACGTGGTAACAAAATCGTTTTCTAAAATGCGTTTATCATAGCGTAACGGTATAAAACGGTTTTAAGAAAAAATCAAATTTTCTCTTAAAATAGACTGAATCCAGAAAACTTCATATGACATTTTTAACTTCAAATATGGTCAGAAATCCGCTGTTGAATTTTTTCTCTTTCCTCGCGGGCACCCTGTATACTTTACAATTACTTTAAGAATATTACTTTCTAAAATTCCCATGAAATTTACAAAGTTCTAGTAATTTTCTTTCGTACCCGTGACCCCTGTTTGAGAGCTCAATTTTCAGTTCGACGATCGTTTTCTAGTCCAGATCCATTACAAAATCAATAAACTTCCAAATAAATTAGATTTTCGATTTTTTTATGTTCAGTATCTACCTATGAATCTGACAGCTGTTGGACCTACGCCTAGGTAGCGCAGTCTGGTGGCAGAATAAATATCGAAAATCCTCATTCACGTCATCATATAAACAAAAATCTCATTGTATTCGGAATTGGAAGAAAAAAAAAAAATCATAAACCCGAAAATATGAAAAATCACGGATCCTTCGTCATCCACCTTCAGTATATCACTACTTCTGTAATATAATTGTATGTTACAGATTCCATGGCTTACACAATATCAAATCGGGGTGCATTGCAGTTAATATTAAATCGGTTCATGTACTATTGTCACTACAAGCGAGACAACGGACGTTTGAGACGATGGAGGTGTATAGATTATAGAGATCTCAAATGCTTTGCTGCTATTGACACTAATGGCGAAGATATTGTTGCGAGGTGAAGATTTTGTTATTTTTTTCTCCACTATTTTCTTTAATCCTTTTCCAGGCATTGTACAATTAGTATTTACATCAACTACATGCATCTCAAAAGAATGTTAACTTTATTCATTATAATTGATTATGATTATAGAGTTTAAATTAGATTGGAGTTTAGGAATGTTTAAATTGTCTTAAAATGATCACATAACAATTTGGAATATATTTCATTTTTTGGAAATATCCGCTAGACCATTATCATTAAATCCTGGAAAAGGGATAAAATAATGAAAATTTAGTTAATTCTTACGTGTGTCACGGACAATTATTTCGCAAATTCCGTAAATTTTTTTTCATGGAATACTTAGTATTTTTTTGGAATCTAGAAAGCGCTAATTCCAGTTTCATACTATAATCAAAGAAACTGGCCAAGAGCATATCGGATCATACTCATTGGCTCATTGGCTGGACCGATTATATTTGAAAAGACTTTATTGTAAAGCCCACTACTTTTTAGGGTTCCGTAGCCAAAATGGCAAAACGGAACCCTTATAGATTCGTCATGTCCGTCTGTCCGTCTGTCCGTCTGTCACAGCTGATTTACTCGGAAACTATGAATGCTACAGTAACGAAATTTGGTAAGGATATGTGTTGTATGAACCGCTACAGGATTATGATACTAAACTGTAAAAAAACCATTGGGGTGGGGGCCCTCCATACATATAAATGAGGGATAGAAAAAAAAATTTAGTTGTATATAAGCGTGTGGGGTATTAATAGAAAGGTCTTTGAAAATGATATGAAGGTTTATAAATCTTATCTTTATTTAAGTAAATCGTTTTCGAGATACCAGCTCTCAAAGTCTGAAAAATGTGTCCCCCCCCTCTATTTTTTAAACTACGCGATATAAAATTCTAAAAAAATTATATGTTAAGCACATTAATAAACTCTATCAACGATTTTTGGTTTGATTAAATTATCTCCTATAGTTTTTGAGGTAGGTTGATTTAACTGTATTTTTTAAATAATAAATTGATAATGGTACGGAACCCTTCGCGCGCGAGTCCGACTCGCACTTGGCCGGTTTTTTTTTTTTCATTTTTTTTTGGATCCATTGATCAAAAGTGGACTACATTTTCTTTATGTTTCCTGGAGTTGCGATCTTGGAAAATATTGACTTAAAAGGAAAACTTTTTTGACACCCATATCTTTTTTAAAAGATCTATTCAACAACACCCCCCTATAGGATAACAATAAATATCAAAATTCAAATTCGGTATTTTTTCTTTGGTAGGTATATGACATCTAATATTTATAATTTATATAAATAGTAATGTTACTACTGAAAAGACACAACTCAAACAATATTTCATAAAACAATTTGAGTTTTTCTACTAAAGTATGTAGATGGCAGCACCATCTCTTACGCTACACCAGAAACCCGAAAGGGTCTTCAGATAGAACTTCTGCTAGTGCTTAGGTATTGCTTGCTTATTAGAGTATACACGTATATATGTCCGCTAAGCTGGAGAGGCCGAGTGGTTTAGGCATCAGCCGTAAAAGCTGAGGACGTGGGTTCAAAATTCAAATGTACGAACTTTTAGAGAAATGCTCGTTTACGCTACCGCAGTTACCGCACTAAGAATTTCGTCAATACCTATGAAATTGTCGTTTTACCAACTATACCAAACAATATACAGTGTGTTACCATGACCCAGGCTTTTACGAAAATGGGTAATAATACGCATTACTGGCAATCGTTTTCAAGTATTAAGAGGTGACAAATATTTAAATTAACTGTACAATTATTTTTATTTCGTTCGAACGATCAATGCAACGCGTGTACTGCTTAGTTGTCAAACGTTGCGAGTGGCTGCGATCTGTCATTGTCAAGTGCCAATTAACGATTTATTTTGAAGTACATTGCTTCTCAATTAACTTTTCTTAGAAAGTTAATTACTTTTAAAATTAGGATTTTTAAACAAATAATGCACATGGTTTGGCTAAGAATCTGCATCTCAATCCTCGGTTCAAATAAAAGCCTGCATCATGTTAACACACTGTATAATTTTTAGGGTTCCGTAGTAAACTTTAGTCTACCACTTTGTCGCCATGTCCTTCTGTCTGTCATGTACCTATACATATTAATCACGCCGAAAAAGTTAGTAGATTTTTTTTTCGATACCTTCTCTACACATGAAGTGGGATGATTGATTTGTTTTATTTTGCTGTAATCCTAGAGCCCAGAAGAGAGTTTTTCTTTAAAGTCAATATTTTCGGACATAATCACTTCAGAACGTCCTCTAACTTTTGATCCATGGATCCAAAATATATGAAAAAAATCATCAATTGTGAGCTTATAGAATACATTAAACAAAACTATAATCGGCCCAGCCGTTTTTGAATAACTACGGAACCCTACACTGAGCATGGTCCGATATGCTCTTGGCCGGTTTTTTTCAATCCTGCAATGAAATGTTGACATTACGTACGTCAAATTGGACCAGGAAGTTGCATGTCGCTGGTTCGATGACGAAACTTAATATGTTAAGTAGTAGGCATTTCGTAACTACTTAGCAGTCCTAGGACAGCAAAGCAACGGAAGTACTGCAAAGTGAAGCATGTGCTTTAATAGTACATTACTATAGAGGACGGGAAACGAAGGGTTACAGGCCAAGTAGAGATCGGGATACGCGGTCTGTAACCCTGTTTCTCGCCGAGATTTGTATAGTGCTTTTCTCAAACTTGCCATGAAATAAAACGAACTTTTTTTTAAATCTGTTTAAGGTATCCTTTTACCTGGTGGTATAGACATTATAGTTCTAAGATTTTGTTTCGTGTCACAATTTGACGTTTAAAAACAAAGACAGTTTGTTTGCAGTTCAAGGTGTGAAATAAATACTTGAAATCTCTTTACATATCATCTTAGCACATGAAATTATAATTATAATTATAGGATACATAGTATTTTCGGGTTTAATTTAAAGTAAGTAATATCAATATTCCGTAGCAAGTTTGAGAAAAAGTAAATTACAAAACCGGAAGTAGCTTGCAAAGTGAATATCTTGCCATTTGTAAGTACAAAAAAATAGAATAGAATTTAGGCACTAGCTTAAATAAAGTCAAGTAATGATAACCTTATTCTATTTCCAGAAAAAATAAACATTGTCATCCCAACCATGAAAAAAAAATCGCAAGAAAAATGGCACAGAAAAAAGAAATGTTTTCCACTATTCAGAGTGCGCAAGATATTTTTAAACAAGCGAAATGTAATAAATAGGTATACCTACTAGGTATTCTGTTTTTATGCCATCTTTTATGATGTTGTGTTGTTTTTATGTACAGGTATTAAATAAAAAATTGATCTTAAATAGTCAACATATTTTTAATTGCCTATTAAATACTATACCTACCATCCTAAACACATCCGTGACCTTCGACAACGCTTAAAGCGATACTAAACAAAAAAGCGTTAAACGCTTATTTGTTTTTTTTCTCAAACATGCAATGAAATATTGTCTTTACGTTCTTTAAAATAGACTCGGAAGTATCGGTTTTAGGGCGCAGTAACTCACTGGGATGAAAGTGGAATTTCATAACACTTTTCAGGCCTAGGCCTGCAAAGTACCTTTTTTTTATTTCGACAACAATGTTTGAGAAAAGCGCTATACATGCCTCGGCGTGAAAAGGCCGGGAATCCTCATTTTCCCGGCCTCTGATATAATATACTATTTCTAAAACATGCAATGAAATATTGTTGTTGTGTTCCTTATAATAGGCTGCGAAGTATAACGTTTCAGGTGCGACTAGGCCAAACAAGAGGTCGTTAATGAAATTTAATACAAATCTTGTGCTCAAAAAAGTGCTCTTTTCGAAAAGTAGGCGAAAGATATACAATCTTCGGATAGGCTACTTGACTCATATCAGTGCAAAAAATGATTCTTTTCTGTAGTATTTATTGAAAAGATCAATATTTTTCGATTACGGTGTATTAAAAGTGTTTGATGGGTACATATTTTTTATTGAAAATTTTGTTTTATTTTTTTTAATTTCGTACTCTGAAAACGGTGTCGGCCATGCTGTGACGTCATAGGATCTTAAACTAACTTCATGTCGAATCTTATACGAGTGAAGTTCGCCATGGACATGTAGGCATAGGCAGAGATGGGCATTAATCGATTATTTTTTTAATCAACTAACTAATCGATTAAAGAATTAATCGTCACAAATTAATCGCGATTAATTTAATTGAGATTAACTTAATCGTCGCAGAATTGGATTAACGATTAATAAATCGTCATTTTAATCGACTAAATTACTCGATTAAGATTTTTTCAACACAGTGCATAAATAAAATAATGTATTATCGTTCAACATCCTTTAACGCCACTTGTCAAAAACTGACGAATGCTTCGACATATTATTTACCAAAGGTAACCGCGATTATGAAATACTCGCAGAAAGTCTTAGGTATTGTTATACATCGCTTCAGGTATAAGTCTATTAGGGTAACCTGAATTTACGACTCACAAAAAATCCTGATATTAATCGAAAAAAACAAATCTAATTAAACAATCGATTATGGATTTAATCGCTCGTATTTAATCGTCGATTAATTTAATCGTGATTAAATTAGTCAAACAAGAACGATTAAGATTTATTAATCGTCAAAATTAATCATTAATCGATTACTTTTAAGTTAATCTTAATTGTTAATCGTTAGTCGATTACATTTTGCCCATCACTGGGCATAGGCATGTAGCTTTGCCGAGGGGCCGCACATAGTGTGCCACTAAGAGGGATAGACATAGTCACTTACTACTAAGAAGATACTTGTGTGTGTGGCACTTAGTGACGTATTCAACGCATTTGTCTGGCACTTACATTTAGCATCTAATGCACACACACACAAAAAATAGTGGCACAGTGATAAGGACGGACGATTATCGTTCCTTTTCACTTCCACTAGTAAAAAGTTTCATAAGACCATCCCTTTCGTTCTTGCTATTATTATAACGTTGTCAAATCCATATTAATCCTACATTCATGAGCTTTGCTGTGGCTGTGACATTGACATAACATAAGTGACATGTCAAATGTTTGTTTTCGGTTTGAGTGACGTCACACCACAGATAATCTAAGCATTAATATGGCTAGTATCGTTTTCGCGCGGTACGAAAGTTTAAATTTTAAGTTATAATTTTGCGGTTTTCTAGGTCGTGAAAAAATATACTTATATTTTTTTTCTGTTAATCTGATATTGATTAATAATATACGACAAACTTTAAAAATGGGTCAAGTAGCCTATTATTATAATATAACGGCTGTACACAAATCATCGATAACACTCATCGAGTTCTGATGACAATACATGGCTAGCTAAGAAAGTTAAGAAACGTCATTACAAATCCAATGATTGTGGTTGTCTCCCCAAGACAGCGAACTGGCTGTTTGAAATCCACCCCCATGATATGGGTATCAAATGAAAAGCCCACTCCCTAAGTCCCCACTTTTAAGCGAATCCCGCTGCGAAGCCGTGAACGCGAGTATGGAATTGAGTTCGCATAATTTTATTATTATTCGCGCCTAGTTTTACGCTTTCTGTCGGTATTTTGCTTTGAGTATTACTCGTAAACTAATACTCAAAGGTATTTTGGGCTGCATCAAAGGAGATGTGAAGCGCTGACTTGCAAGACTCCACGTTATTGGATATTGTAGCCAGTCGACAAGACAAACTCTCATAATTGATTATTATGGTTCAACGTAACGGTAAAGTAAACAGATACGGTGAACTTGTTTACTGTACTATTTTACTGAAAACAGAAAATATATTCAATAAAATAGAGTTCGTGCCGCAATATAAATCCGGAAAGCTGACGCTTCAGTACCGCCCATGTGAACAAGATTGCGGTTGGGAGTGTGGAGACATCTGTCAACATCCCGGTATAATGTTCTTTCTCTTCGCGAAGTCGCGCCGCGATTCGCGAGCATACCGCTTGGCAAAAAGAGTAGAAATTAAAAAGTGGCAACATTGTAGTGTCGTCCCGTTTTCTCACGCGCATTGATTTGAAAGGGACGACACTACGATGTTGCTACTTTTTAATTTCTACTCTTTTTTGCCAAACTGTAGTCCGGTAGAGCTGTACACGTAGCGTAGCCAGCAAGTAGCCAGCGCCTATGAATGCAATGGAGAGGTAGGTGTTAGGCATAAAGGTATAACACATAGAGAGGTAGTGTCATACTACGAATTTGACGAATCCTAATAAATCTGTGGTGTTAGGCATGTGTTAGGTGACTAGTACTCCACTCGCCAAGGCTCGTGCTGAGAGCTTCCACCTCGCGAGAGTCTGTACCGAGCATCAGATAATATATTATGCAATTAATAATAGTATGAACATTAATAATTCAGTCGATTATCATTGCTATTTTAAAGTAACAATTCCAATTTTAGCTTACTTTGGAACGGATCCCCACCTGTCATTTATGCCTTGTATTTTGTCAAAATTGGAAAATTGTCACATTCACATTGTTAGTCAGTGGTGTCACTGTCAGTGGACCAATATTATTATTATTGTTTTGCGTTGAAAAATATCAAATAACAAAAACAGTGAGGGTGTTTGTTTGATAATTTAAGAAGACAACTACAGACAGCGGGAAAGATGGTGCAATCCCAGTTTAGTTTATCATGGGGTTCACATAAATCAATTATGTGCGATGGTTTCAGTAATCTACAACAGGTAATATTCATTACCTATTACATTTATTTAGTTATTATGTGTAGTTATAATTAAGTATACCTTTTTAATTTCAATTTAAATGTAATCTATTTGTAACAATCGAAATAAATCAAAAATATCATATTTAGGCTGCCTAATAGTTATGCAGTAATTATGTATTTTTTTTTTAGATTTTGCAGAATTAGACCAGTTTCTTGTGATGTGATCTTTAGTTAGAAAGCCTATCAACGCATTTATTCAGTTATATTGTCCTTTAGTTTGTTAGTTAAGCAAAATAAAGGGTTTGTCACTAATTTGAGATGTCATTAACTCATTATTTTAACTATTTTAAGTATCCAAATACTGTCATATGTAAGTAAAAAAAAAAGTAAAAAAATTGAATATTATTGGGGGAGCTCATGATTCCTATGTGTGTAGTTAATTTGTTACAACAGAATCACATACCTAGTTTGTTAAGATATATCATTAATTTCTGTATTTTATTTGACAAAAAAATACTTTTACAGAATGGCGAATTTGTAGACATGACTCTTGCTGCTGATGGTCACTTTGTGAAGGTTCATCAAATGGTGATAGCGATGGCCAGTCCATATCTAAAGGAGCTAATCACTTCTGCTCCATGCCAGCATCCTGTTATATTCCTTAATGTAAGTTTAAAGTAACAGACTCTTACAAATATCTAACTTAATGCCACAGGCATTCAATACCATTACTTAGTTAATTATTAATTTTCATTAGTTCCGGGTTCGAAGCCCAGCTAGGGTACTATTTGTGTATTTATTTATCACAAATATTTATCATTACATGATTTTGGCACAGAACTAAAATGACAAAGAACGATTGACAACGATTAAAAGCATAACCAAAAACGAAACGCCAGTGTGTGCGTAAATTTGTCTATGTGTGGTCAGGAATGGGGTTGCCTGTTACAACAGACCAATTATCTATCGATGTCCGACTGTTTTATCGACAACATGTACCTATCATAGATATTCATTATCTTAGTTATTTTGCTATAAGGTTTAACCTTTAGTATGCGTTAGCGTCAAGCAATTCAAACAAGTTTTAACTTTGACGGCTATTTAACCATTAAACTTTATAAGAGCAACTATTCTTGCATACACGGTGTTTTTTATTTCCGTTAAATTGGACAGATTACATGGGAAAAACAGAAGTTACTGGAGAGGAGTTATTACTGGAGAGGTAGGGAAATAAGGGCTAAGCGTGCTGCAAATAAATGGGTAAAAAGACTAAAAAGCCGCAAGCAAATACTCATGACACTTCTATGACGTCATACGTAAAGTTAAAGAGAGAAAAGTATAGTTTGACAGTACAGTACTCTTTTCTATGACTGTCAAAATATAAGGAAAAAGTTTTGTGTTTCAGTTGATTACACATTAATGAGACACATGTTCAGATTAATATGACAGGTAATATGTACACATATTTTTGATTGGTGAATCTGTTCAGATGCATATGTACTTTTCTATGCTCATTTATTTTTGAAGTCTTGGATTTGCTCATATATTTATGTATGAACTCGACTGTACCTACTGATACATAAATACGTATTCGGCCTGAAAACCCTCGTATCCCGGCTTCTGCAGTAATGTACTATTCTTATTAATTCAATAACAGTAAGAATTAAGCCACTCGTTTCTAAGAGAAATTAATTATATTTAAACTAAATAACTTCACTTAAATTTAACGGAAAAAACACACTAGTAGGTATAACACAAAAAAAAACACAATAGATAATAAGGTCCTTTAAGTTATTTAAATACACATTTGTGTTCAAAATCTAGTATCATGACAGCATTGTAAGAAATAGACTGATTGGGTACGTTTATCGAACAAATATCGATATTGGTAGTTCAACATTTAGTCGAGCTCTAGCGTAGCATAACAATTCATATTTTTACACAAAATATCCTTTAATATTAACTATTGTGATAAATTATTAGCTCACAGTGATAGAACAACTAACAATTAATGCTACAATTTGATAATTCACATAATTAATGCTACTAAATAGACAAAATATCGTTTGAAAACAATCAACCGGCACATCATATTTACCTGTGAAACGAGTGTTTGTCGTTATTTCTGTAGTGGGCAACAAGGCAATCATTTACACAACACGACACCATATTGATTTAATGATCTGTATAAATTCCTTCTTATAAGTTTTAATTATAAAATCACTTTTAAAATATCAATCTCCGTCGACCGGCTGATACGGCTGATATGTCACTTCGAAAGTGGTTATGCTTTTGGGATTGTTGTCTATCTTTTTCGCACTCGTGTAATACTCATATAACTGGTGGCTTCCCTTTCACACGCTTCCTTTCTCTATTAAGCGCTAGCGCGGATTCTAACTTTATGGATTTTGGTGTATGTATACTAGATACATGTTTCAGAATGTAAGTCACAAGACATTGTGCTCACTCTTGGAGTATATATACACAGGGGAAGTGCTTCTCCAAGCAGAGAGTCTGGGCATCTTTGTAGAAACTGCTAAATCCTTGCACATCAAGGGACTTGAAAGTCTGGTAAGTATTGCTAAATATATAGAAGCTACATGAGGACACTTTTCCGATTTAACATGTACAGTCAGCAACAGACATTGCTTAGCTGGTATGGTGTTTACAATGATCTTAACACACTCTTATTGTATTAGCAATAAGGTTGTGCCAATTTCATTTTGAACACCCTGCCTGCTTAGCAATATCTGCTATTGACTGTATTATGCTGCCGGCGAAGGTGACAAAACTAGTATAGCTTGATGCTGACACTCGTACAAGTTTGCTTAATTCAGAGACGCTTCTTTACTGGTTCCCTAAATGTTAATGCATGCAAGCACGTGTATTGTGAATGTTAGGAATAATCGCCCTGTTGCTATTGTTGCTAACTAGTCTGCACGACTTAAGTTATCCGAGCCGGTTGACTTGTAAATCAGATCTACCCACTTTAGTTAAGATGAACAATATGTATAAAAAATGTTTATTATCGTTGCATTGTCTGCACGTTAGTATTAAGTTTTTAAAATTGTGTTCTCATGTAAGCGAATTTTGTAAATTCTTTATGAGAATAAAGTTCTTAAACCATAAACCATATAATCAACAAAATTGCTGACCCACAATGGGAGCTTGTCATAGCAATATTGAAAGCGAAATTGTACAACAGTTGATGCAATTTCACTTTCAATGTTACTATCAGTGGCGGCTGTACCTTAAGTGCGCTCGTGCGCTGCACTACCATAAAATTTAACAGAATCGTCATCAATTAACATTTTCAAATATGTACCCATTCCGTCCATACGACATTTCTATATTTTTATTTTCATATGAAAAAAAATCTATGATGCCGTTCACTGTAGCGAAGTCCGTTAAACTATTTTTTTCGCGCGTACTAAAAGTCATCCGTGCGCTCGGCGGAGCGCACTCGTCATCAAGTCGAAATTGTATGAGAATCGCGTAAACACCTCTGGCGCGTGAGACGGAAGATGCTACGTACAAGCTGTATGAAGAAATATGCGAATTTGGAGCGCCGTCACAGAATAAATAAAGTACAGAAGCTTCACTGCTTTGATGTTCACAAATGCCGGCTTTTTATGTGCCTACACAATTATTATTACCAAACAAAACGACGCGCGAGGCGACGCGAGCAGCTAAAATGGGCCGTATTGCGTCGCGGAAAGGTCGCTTATAAGCCGCACGCCGTCGAAAACAGGGTTGTCAATTATTGAAAACTAATAAAATGCTATTGAGGCGTCTGACAAATACATGACTGCAATGATATCTACGGCGTTAATAGCATTCGTATTGATAGCTAATTGAACAATTTAGTTCATGCGTGATTATAGAATTTATCTACACATTTCATACACGTGATTCAAAAATATTTGTCTCAACTTTGGCGGCACCTTCTTTGTGCTTCGGCCGCGCGTGTCCGGGCGGCATTGTTTGAGGTGTGAGTGAGATAGCAACACGACTTTGCTAACTTTAGGTGAATATCCATCCGAATATTCCTGATAATAACGCGAACATTCTGAAAATATCTGTAGACAGTATGTGAGTTGTGCAGAAATTAATATATCTGTTTAATGCATTTAAAAAGAAAGAATTACGTTAGGTACCTACGCATTCATTATAAAAGCAGCATAAATAAGTACCTAATGGTTTAAATCACAATCGTAAGGCAGACGTAACACGGCATTTTCTCTTATATGTACCTATTTGATATTATGGGAATAAAGTCAGACAACCAAATAATATGTTAGGACAATAGGCGCGAAATTCAATAATAGTATGTGACAACGAAGTTTTTTACATTATTTAAATGTGCCGCTTTTTTACTGACAAATTTGTCCGAAAATAAACCGTTTTGTCTGTAATTGACTTGAGTTTCTGAGAATTTAATTTACTACGAATGTAGGTAATAAGTATATTATTATGTTCCTTACTTTTTAGTATCTCTCAAACGCATCGGCTGTGCGAAAAACGCGTCATGAAAATTAACATTATTATTATTGCAACATGCTGCTATGCAGTATATTTTCGACGTTTTCATTTAAGATGCACATGTATAAAATAATCCTAATATTTGCAAGCGATATATTTCACTATGCGTGACGAGCCAGCGTTGTAAATTTAAACGTGCGTTCCGAGACAACGCGCGCTAACCATTGAATAGACCACGGCGACGGGGCGCTCTGCATGTACTTGTGCCCGCGCGACGGAATCGCGGAGTGACACCCCCTTGGCGCCGTCCCGACTGGGCGGTGCCGATGACTTCCGGAAGTTCCCGACTACACACGAGGCGGCGCGCATCAGCCGGAGAGACGTAATATATTTGCACTTGTTGTTTCTGTTTGTTATTAGTGTTATTAATTTGTTTATTAGCATAATTATAAGATTAAAACTGTAGGTAAAGTAAATAAAATAATATTTTACGAAATGTGTGAAAATAAATGTGAAAATAGCATTTTTAAATTACGACATTATTTTCGATACTAACTATACTAAGTGCACCACCGGTTCTTGAAGTCAGCAGCCGCCACTGGTTACTATAACAAGCTTCTATTGGGGGTCAGGATTTAATTTTTCTTTAAAAAATACATACTTAAGTTTATTACCGTATGTTCTATCGGTTTTCATTGAAAGTCGGTTTTCGATAGGTTTTGCCATATTTCACTAAACTGCCCGTAACTTCTCCGTAACTAGAATCGACAAAGTGGGACGTTTTACTGAACTCCCTTACAAATAGTCTAGGTACAGTCACGTCTATAAATGTGTTTACACTTGGTGTCAACATAGGTATTATATATTTTTTCAGTGAAGAACAGTGTCGAAAAGTGGTACGATACCTTTTCGACTCTGTCGAACCCGCAGCATAAGTCTTGTACAGTCAGCCAAAAATTGTTAAACTTAATTTAAATTTATATATCTGTAGAGCCTTATTGAAACCCGATATCAAAGAGCTAGGTACCAGTTTTACTTGAAATCTATGTCTGTATCATGTTACATAATTCTGTATGTTTTAGCGGATTTTCTTTAAATAAACATTTATGTTTTTAGAGCAGCAATGAATATTTACCCGCGAGAATGGGTATGAATATATCACAATTAGAAACAAATGAACTTAGGAACATATTGTCTTCTTCGGCTGTCAAACCCGAACAGGTAGGTACCTATTACTGTCTTAAAATTTACTTAATGCATTTTTTACACTAACAGCCTGTCTCGCAATTCCTGGATAAATACAAGGTGCCAATGAGGAAAGGGAAAAATTCTTACAGCATATTCCTGAGACTAAAAGAAGCAAAAAATGTTAAATGAGTTTTGGTCAAATCTGAAAAAATATTTTTTTTTCGATGTTTTGAATGCCTTAATACACAAAAAAAGGATTTCATTAATGAAACTATCGCAAAAAATGCACTTAGTTTTTTTACATTTGCTAGGTAATTAAAGGTTTTTTTGTTCATTTGATGTCTGTCAATTAAGTGTGACAAGACTAAGACAACATGGTGACAAAATCGTTTCCCTAAATGCGGTTATCATAGCGTAACGGTCTAAAACGGTTTTAAGAAAAAATCGAATTTTCTCTTAAAATAGACTGAATCCAGGCAGGCGCGGATCCAGGGGGGGGGCAATGGGGGCACTTGCCCCCCCCTCACACTGGACTTATGTATGGCTAGGTGGTGTTTGAAGTATAAAATACTATCATATCATAGGGCAGTGCCCCCCCCTCAACGAAGTCCTGGATGCAGTGCCCCCCCCTCAACGAAGTCCTGGATCCGCGCCTGAATCCAGGAAACTTCATATGACATTTTTAACTTCAAATTTGGTCAGAAATCCGCTGTTGATTTTTTTTCCTTTCCTCATGGGCACCCTGTATATCTGTCAGATAATATCATCACTATCCATTTCCCCAAGCTTACGTTTGCATTTGTTTATAAATTGACACCACGCCGCACGCCTCGGTCTACTGATCTACTCAGGTGGCTTATGATGGCCCCGTTTTATCAATTTATCGTTCTACGCGTCACTTTCGCACTTGCACACTTGTTAGAACGTGACGGCAACGTCGACAAACGATTAGATCAGGATGCTTAGCCAAGTTGCCATTCGCTAGCGCTTAGTAGCGTATCGTAGTTTTCCCTCTCTGTCACTCTTTCATATTAGTGCGACGAAGCCAGCTGCCTTTCGCTTACGATTAAGCGTTAGCGATTGGCAACTTGTCTAAGCACCCAGTTATAGTTGTCATTATGACATGGTTCCAGAGTAGCCTTGGGTTCCAATTTCTTGAGTGTAGGTACATACCTATCTAATTTAGTGACAATAGTGACAAATTTGCCCAACTAACCGAGATGGTATTATGTTACAGATGAATTTACCCGTGACGAGAAAAATTGTTTTGAAATCCGATAACAACACATCACATGGAGCACTGTAAGTAAACGTTTCCCTTTCAAGCAAGTACTTTTTCTAAATTTAATAATTTGATCCCAATGTAGGTTTCGGTAGGATATTTTTTACCAATCAGTAAAATTTATATAAACAAATAGTTAACTAACCTAGTACTTCTCAGATTGGCCCTTCTGGCATTGTAATACGTCTCAATATTTCTATCAGGGCCGGATTTAGGGGGGGGGGGGGGGCAACCGGGGCTACAGCCCCGGGGCCTCCACAAAAGAGGGGACCCCACAATAGAGACACTTTTTTTTTAGTAATAGGTATTGAAAGTGATCTACTCCGGGAACTAGATTTCAGCGAAATCATCAACGATTTTTCGGCGAAAAAAGCTCAGAAGATTCCGTTCGTTAACGCTAAAATTTAATTTCAGATAATTCTCCTTTCTGATTATATTTATGTGTTTGTTAAATAATAAAATAATGTATACTTGTTTTCACAAAAAAATATTTATTGAAAAATCTGACTGAAAAAAATTGTCTACTTTATTTGGAAAATAATTGGGGGCCAGGGGATCTCCACTTCTTTGTTGCCCCGAAACCTCTCAACCTCTAAATCCGGCCCTGATTTCTATTATAGTATAATAAGAATGACGGAGGTAGGTGCCTATGTATTCTACATCTTATACCTAACTTTGAGGCGTCCGAAGTTTTCAGTAAATTGTGAAACAGACTTTATAGTTAATTTTATGCTCTAGTAATCTAATCTGTCTGGTTGGTCATCATAAAATCGCCGAGCGATGTGATAATGGTTTATTAAACACATAAACGCCCGTCTTTTTTTAAATCGAGTTTATTCTGTAACCATATATTTTTCTATCATTAATTAGGTCTTTTAGAAAAAGTTTGAAGACTGTGTGTGACATTACAACTGTACATAATTAGCTATCGTGAATAAGCCTCTCGTTGTGTAACATTCACAATATCCACATAAATCATTATATGAAATTATCATTTAAAAATAAGCTACCTTAATATACTCATTATAATGTCTTTTCCAGAAAAATGAGAACTAATGCTCCTGTTAACCTACCTGTAATATCGGACTATGCTATGATAGACGACACTGCAAACGACTCGGATGATGACCAACACTTTCAGAACCAGACAACTACCCCAGATACACACGCTTCTATTTTAGATATTTCATGCCCAGAAAAACGTGAGTAACTTGTTCATATTCGGAGAGTATCCCCTGAAACGTATTGCCTAGACTCTTTTATGTAGGAGTTCAGGAGCTTTAATGTTGCCTTGCATAGTAGTAAAGTGCATAGATAACAAAAAAAACTGATCTGCTTCAGATAAAATGTATTTTTCAAGATAGCGGCCATGGTTCTTAAGCGTCAAATGCTGGTCATGAAAATCTTCTCTCTTCTCTTACTCACTTAGCTTAGCTTATACTTACTAACCCCCTTATTCATAAACGTTTGTTAACTTAACAAGCCGCTAATAATTGTTTGTCCCTTTCGATCTTAACAATGTGTCCATAAGAGCAAAAAGGACAAACAATTATTAGCGGCTTGTTAAGTTAACAAACGTTTATGAATAAGGGGGTTAGCATTCATGCCTACGTGCAATCTGCTCACTACTTATGTTTTAAATTTCGAGCTGTGTCCTAATTGAATACCTTTATGTTTTCGCTTCTTCCCAAACTTTTTGACTGACAGTTCTTTTTATTCTAATATTATTCAAAATAAACATATCGTCGGGGATAGTGCAATACCGCGTAACTACCAAAACAGATAGAGTTCAAATATTGACAATCAAACAATTGACACTCAAATTGAGCCTAATTGATTATGTTAGTGACGCGGTACTGCACTATCCCCGACGATATGTATTTTTTTATTTGCAAGGGCGAAATAGCTCATCAGTTTTCTTGTCTAGTAAATGACTCAACTGACACTCTTCTTTAGTAACATCGAACCTGCAATTCACGGTGTCGATCCGCGGCTCCCTGCAAGTGATCCTGAACCGGTACATATACAACCTGCACTCGGTGACGCACCGCACCGGCGTGCGGCGCTGGCGCTGCGTCGACTACCGCAACCACAAGTGTATGGCCTACGTCGTGTCTGATAAGAACGTTGTCGTTAGCAGGTATGTCAGCATTGTTTTTAATTAGGTAGAATTTTTTTACCGACTTCAAAAAAGGAGGAGGTTCTCAATTTGTCTGTTTTATTTAACAAACTAACTTTTCCTCGCGGTGGTGAGGTGATACTGCTTATTTGTAAATACCTTAATGCAAATGTGTTCTTGGGTCTTACTGTATTAAAATTAGTTTAAGTTCTAGTTAAATACCTACTTTATTGCATGCACGTACTCGCAATGCTTACAAATACGTTATTATTAGATACCTAATATTAATTTAATTAAGTTTCTCTGAAGTGAAATATATAGTTTCTTTGAGAAAAAAAAAGTTCTTTAAACCTAACTTTTATCATTAGTTCAGTAAGTTATATCGTTTATTATGTAAGATCGTATATACCTAGTTTTACAAAGGTTGGATTCTTGAAAGGTGATCGAGTACCTACCATCGCCATCCCTATTGACTGACCATTAAATATTCATATTCATATAATATATCTACATATTTCAATCAATAATCTGCCACGTTTCTAATTTATTCTTATTGTTGCAGAGGGAATCTCCATAACCATCCGTTCCACGATAAGAAAATACTGTCAAAGATTGAGAAGAACGTTGTTTACTCCGCATTAGACGATGTCCAAGGCTACAAGGATAAGGAACCGACCGAAGATTCGGCAAAAGACGATAGCGCAATGGAACACGACAGTGAATACCTCTCCTTAGACTTCAGCGAAGAAACCGAACCCTGTAGTATTATAAAACAGTTAAAACATGACTGAAGTGAAAGTGATTAAGACTGTTATGTAGTAGATACCTAAATAAAGTTAAGTTCGAAGTTAGATAATTGTTTTTATTTAGCAGTACCTAGGTAGCATTATTTACTTGGCATTTGAGTTTTATCTTCGTTCTAACCAGTGCTTATGAGTCATTCAACATTTATCGTGCGGTTTCGTAAATTGCCGTTTCACGGGAAACCTCAACGACACTTTATGAGAACGTATTTTTTATTTTGATAAATCATTAATTTACATTATAAGTCAATTAGGTATCTAAAGATATATTTTAGTATTTTTAACCGATTTTTACGAGCCTTAATTGATAGTTAAGAATCAATTAAATCATAAATAGGAGACATTTCTCGCCTGTCTCATAATTTCTGGATTGTCTCCATAGTGAAAGTTGCTTAGTGTGAGTGTCCCTAGTCCGTGATCACTTTTGCTCCACGACCCACCCGTGTCATTCTGCAGTGTTATTCACTAAGGAAACCGCCTTGATGTCAGCGCTGTGACAGTGCTGCGGCAGCGTCGAGCCTAAAAATGGTATTCACTAATGTACTTTAAACGACACTAGCGCTCGGCGACGAATGCGGCGTGAGCTGGAACTACATTGCGTCGAAAGTTTGACGTTTAATGTATGAACTTCGTATTCTCTAACGAAAAACAGCGACGAACTCGCCCACAACCTCGCTCACAGCCTCGATTCCTAATGTCAAATCAAACATCTAGGATTTTAGACAAGGCTGTCTCGACATCGAGCTCGTTGACGAACGCAGCGTCGAATGTGTCAATAAGAGAATAGCATAGCTGTATACAGTGTTACCGTGATACTGGCTTTTATTGAAACCAATGCGATGCAGATTTTCAGCCAAATCGTGAGCATTATTAAATTTAAAACTAATACACTTTCTAAGAAAAAAATATTGAGAAGCAATGTACATCAGAACGAATCGTTAATATGCACTTGACAATAATGATCGCAACCACTCGCAACGTTTGATAACTAAGCATATCGACGGTAGAAAGGCTAATTGGCTTAAGCGACACTTTGGGCGATATTGAGTTATTTATATCATCGGAATCGGCAGATTTTTCTCCGTCGATTGAGCTCGGTTTCATAGCGATCCGACGATTTTGATGGCGGTTAACACTTCTGAAATTTGGTACAGCGTTAAAAAAATCAAGGCATGAAGCAACACAAAAAATTGCATTTTTGAATGAAACGTGACTTGACCCACAAACATGTTTGGTTGGTTCCCGCTTAAGCGGTTTTTACTTTCCCAACTTTGCCATTCGTTTTGATTTGAACCTTTTGGCTTTACTCCATCACACACGAGCATAGTCGTTTAAGTCAATTGAACTTCAACAAAAAAGTGCCACCATAGGCGTTTGAAGCATTTAGCCTCCATTTAAAATAAAAGAAGCATGTCGCTTGAACCATTTAGCTCTTCCCAATTTTTTAGGGCATGGGTCGCTTAAACCAAATACGTAAAACCCTAAACCATAAAATGTATGTTACTTAAGCATTTTGAACCTCTTTTTATAGATGAGAATGTCGGTTGAAATAGAATATTTGTTTGACCTGTGTCATTTAAATCCTTATAATAAAATCATAATGCATCATATCAGTGTAGCTTAAATCATCAAAAATTTCTATGAGAAACTTTTGACTCGGCGGTACAATCACACTCTTGCCGCCGTCAGCGCTTTTTGAGCCGCTCGCCTATAACTACCGCAGCCCTCCGCGCGGGCGCGTCAATCACTTGTAGTCTGTGCCGGTAGGCGCATGTGCCGTAGTGATTTGTGTGTGATACTGAAATCGTGTATTTCACATTATGAAATAATTTAATTATTTTCATTGTTATTTCTTGATTATTTAATAATAATTAAAGTTTAAGTCTATATACTTACTAACGTATTTCTGCCGCTTATATTGTAAAAAAACTGACTACAGATATAATAAAAATTAAGATTAAAAAATGTAACGTATCAAGCGTAGTAATAAATTAATTAAAGATGTTAGGCAAAAAGAGCATTTTTTTTCCAATAAAAGCGACAGAAAGGTTATTGCGGATGAAACGCTGTAATCAATATCCGCAATTTTTCTAAGACTGATTCTGCCAAATAACTATCTAATTATGTTATTAGAAACAAATATTTTTCTTTATATAGCAATAAAAATTGAGAAAAACGATTTTCATTCATTTTGTTTTCTTTAGACCTGCAGAGTAATTATACCTTTGTCTCTAAATGTCCGAGCTTCAACCACCATGTTTAATCATATTCATATAATTCCTGAGATTTAAGCAATCCGTTTTTCAATGAGTGTGTTTCATTAAGTCAATTAGAATCGCCACTTATTTCCATTAAAGAATCGCTTAAACTGTTTAGCCTTACCCCGTTGTATAGTAAAAATAGCGCTTAGCTCATTTAGCCTTCTTTTTAAAAAAGTGCACTTGTACACTACAGTCATTTGACTTGCCTCCGGCGGCAGAAGTTGTTGGTATTTGAACCAATTAGCCTTTCTCTCATTTTTAGCAGATTTGTCTTAAGCGACCTTTATTTCGAGACATAATAAACTAATTTTATCAAGGTAGGAACCAAAGTATGCGCCTTCATATCTTGAATATTTGATGGCAATTGCGTTACAATATACCTGTTACTTTTTTTGTAGCGATTTTTTTTCTAAAAAATAAAACTTTAAACGGCTCTCCTGTAAAGTTCATAAAATGTCGGTTAAGTCAATTAGCCTTTCTACCGTCGATATATGCGTTACATTGGGCATTCGGAGGAAATAATCTTAATTGTGCGGTTAATTTAAATATTTGTCAAATGTAAACGATTACTAGTAATGCGTACATGATATGTTACCATGACCCAGGCTTTTACGAAAATGGGTAATAACATGGTAACACACTGTATATAGGATTATAGGTATACCATGTAAGGACTCATACGCCTAAAAAGGTAAAAACTCGTGAACATTAAAAATATTCCACTCGTCACCCGTGTAACTGTGAAGCGTTCTTTCTTGTTTGCCCTCAAATCTTTGAATCAACAGTGGGCACTTTGCCGTAATGGGTGCCTTCTTCCGTACGTGCCCCAACATTTTTTAACGGGACTTTTTCGCGAGCGGTCGTTCTCTGTTTGCTTCCGAGTTCCTATTGCAGCTTTTAACGAACGAAATTACGTACCTAAACACCCTTAAATGGGTACAATCGTTTGATTTCTCTTGGCAGGGCGGTTATAAAATGAAAACCTTAAAGATTACTTACAAAAGTGCTTACTTGTACGTACATTTACAAATATACAACTATTCCATTATACCAATTACCAAGTCAATTAAACAAATCATCATTGTCCCAGTTTAAGTATTACATCTTGAATCTTTGAGCTGTCACTGTGTTAGGCATGTCGGGCTCTAGCACGTTTAGTATTGGTAGTTTACCCTAGTATTGGTAGGTATCGATTTATATGCCTGGGTATGGGATAAAATACTAATGGTTACGGAGTTTGAATTCAATTTGATAGGATTTGCTTTTATTAAGGTTAGGTTTCCAAATTAAAAAAATAATACCGATAAATAAATGTAGACCGGTAATAAAAAAAAACTAAAATAATCCTAAATCCTAATGTAGGTATGTACCTATTTACTTTTGTATCCAAGTGCTCATTAACTCGGCAATATTCGGCGACAGAATCTCAAGTTGAACAAATGTACTGTCTGAAATAAAATGACAACTCATTCGATATCAAAATCTACTCGCTTACCCTTTATTCACAATCATTAGGGACATAGCTATTAGAGAATCCAAGGCGTCACGTGTAGTAAATTTGGAGAAGGCATTTCAGCAAGAGCATCCAGGTGTAGGCATATGTATTTTATTTGATGTTATGGGTATATGCAGCTTCTATTGCGTATAAGACAAACCTAGAGGGGTATGTATACGATTCACAACTCACAAGGATTTTTGTACAACATACTATGTATTACTAAGTAGGTAGTTTGCGAGCAGCAAACCTTTCAACCTATTGATCACTAATTCGAGTTTATACTGTTCAGATGTTATATTATAAATAACGTTATAAACCACTTTGGTCGCTGTAAAATAATAAAGAATTACCTACTTATACCCGTTCACAAAAGCATTACTTACCGCTTTGTGAAAGAAGCTTGTTTTTGTAGAAAACTCAACTTTGTCATCTACTGTTAAAAGGTTTGCGGTCTGTTTCACAATCGCCGGATTTATATATCCGTCAGATAAAATCATCACTGTCCTTATCCCCATACAAGAAAAGGTCAGCTAATTTCTCTGGCAGATATATTTTATTCCGGGATGGTGTAAGAAAAAATAAAGCCTCATCCAAAGTTTAAGCCACAGCCATGGCCTGCTTTTAGCGGTGTGATGATACACACCTGCAGTAGTGACAGACGAGCACTAGGTGAAAAATCGAGCCCCTAGCGAACCTCGAGCCGAGCACCGCTTTTGGCTGAATTAATTCGTCTCCCGGTGTCTCTTAGTTCGTCATCTCTGAACGAAGACTTGCGAATATTTAGAAAGGAACCGTTGAAAGAGTTTAGGTATTAGGTAAAGGTAAGTACCAATATACACATATTATTATGAGCTGCTTGAAATTTGGTTTCAGATGGGTAGGTATAGGTATTTTGTACAAAGTCTTTATGTTAAATGGGTGTCTAAATCAAGATTTACTTTCCATTTAATATATCTTCAAATATTTTCTGAGCTTAGCGAAACATAGGTCTTCATTTAAAGCATATAAAAAAATTACTCGTCCGACTGATACATGGATTCTTGAGCGTTTAAAAAAAAATCTTGAAACTTACTTCTTTCAGACCTGGACTTTGCTTGTTTCCGTACAATTTTTTTATATTTTCGTTGCGCGACGCTCTAAGTAACTTCATACAGGAAACGTAGTAGGTACCCTAATGGCATTTTTTGGGGGAAATTATTTTTTATTCGATCTATCGAATCAGCTAGTATTCGAAAGAGCCTAACCATGAAACAAGTTCAGATCTGGTGGAATCAGGTTTCCGGGATATAAAAAGGGTCAGTTAACAGTCAATTACTTCGTATAATAATCGCAACGTCCTGTCTATCCGCGCCTACGTCGCCGTCCGCCCGTGCAGGCACTTAGCTGGTCGCCGGCGGCGCTCTGATTTATGTCCCGGCGACATCGCAGCGTACAATTTATTTCAATTAGCGTTCGCAGCCGCCGCGCCCGCAGCGTTCATGAGCTCTACGCGCCGATTAGCGTGCTACATTTCACGCTCTGCCAATGCCCGCGTTTCAAACTATTCCTCAATTTAGCCATATGCTGATTTCACGTGTAGGTACGATATCTATATTTGCTAATGCATTCGGCTATGCAGGTTGACTTGACGGCAATGTTGGCTCCGATTTGCACTTCCAATAGAGTTGTTAAATTGTTTGTTGTGATCAAGTTTTTTTAGGGTTTAAAGTAAATAAGAAGGTACAGAGACTGATATGTTATGTACTTAACATTAGGTCTAATTCCGTTTTTTTGTTTGAGCGTATTTTTTACAATAATTACAATCCTTCCCTTTCCCCATGTAGGTATATGTACTTAACTTACCTAAATACGATGTGATCTAAATAGCCCAAAAATATTTTTAGTTTTATTTATCCAGTAAATGGGAATTAGTGCCCCGTAAACAGGATTTAAAAAAGATTTCCGAGTATTTGAAAAGGTCACGCGCTCTCTATTTGTCCGTCTCTGCGCAAACACCCTCAGCGCGACACTTCACTCGCCCCTTCATTTTTAAACCAGTGCATATGTTTTTCTTATTTTAAAGTGAACAATTGTGATTGTGAATTTTATAATTCGATTTAAATATTTCTAAACAACTTGATGGCTGTTCAACTTTTTTATGTTAGTAATTGTGGTTGGTAGTGAATAAACAATTCTGTGAGAGCCTCCCACGCTGTAGTTTTGCTGTGAGTTTAACATTAATTTCCATATTACAATATTTAGTCAAACGGGTCACTCACGTAATTTATTGTAGAAGGTGACTCAAAATGTTTTGACTTTGACCCATTAAGTTTCTCATTCGGAGCATCCTCGGCCAAAGCCAGACATGTATTCCGTGAGTGATCCGTTTTAATAAATATTAACCCTTAATTCGACAGATGCTCGTGTGTTCAAGCCTCCTTGGCACTCAATAGTTTTAATAATTCTGGTTAGAAAAAAAAATAAAGTGGGTCAAAGACCATGTCTAGTATTTTGGACGTTGTGGAATTAATAAGGGCTACGTGTAGGTATGACCTAATGTGTTCGAGCCACACGGCAGTTACTATTTTAAGACTAATTTCTACGACCATCTAGGTACATATTGCACTACACTAATAGGTACCTTATCTTATCAGGTATACCAAACGAAGATCCAAACAATTTTTTAAGTTCCCCAATTGACTATGATTAGCAGAGATCGAACCAATGTGCGTCATTGTTTCCAATAATATGGACATGACTCCAAAATTGATTGAATAATTAAACATTTTAAAAAATTACCTATTTGACATCGTTAACTATGAAAACCTTTATAAATAGTCATCTTAAAGCATCGAAATCAAAATACAAGAAATTATTCCTGTAATTATTCATTTAATCAACATTGGAGTCATGTTCATATTATTGCGAACAATGACGCACTTTTTGTCTGATCTCTGATTGATTAGATACGTGACAGAAAAATCTCTCAATAAATGAAATACCTAAGTAACGGCTCTAAAAAATGTAAGTGCTTTTAAACTTTTTAATGACTTACACAAACATAGGTAAGGTGTGAAATCGAATTGGAGATCAAAAATGTAAACAAATGGGATACCATCACAAAAAAATAATCACGAGAGGGGGGGTAATCTAAAATCATTCAAATACTTATAAAAAATGCGTATTTACTGTCACTGACGGTACGTAGAATTTTTAAATATTTTACAAATTTTTAATTCAAAACATTAAGCGAAATATATAATTTTTTAATGATATATTTCGCTACTTTGAATAAAATGTAAGGTGTTTAATTTATACTACTGGCAATGATAAGAAATCTTAAACATTTGGTTCGCAGTTATAACAATAACTAGTTTATTCGTAATTTAATACGGTAGCTACACTAAGAACGATTTAAGAGGGTTCGCATTTATAACTATGTACTTCAAAAATCAAAACAAGATGGTGAACCAAATGAATTCTTAAAAACTCCTAAAATTTAGCATTACAAAGTACATCAATACAGATTTTAGTATTTTTACCTACAAATCAATCATTTTCATATTTTAATCGAAATAGATTCGATCGTAACTAAGTTGAAGACTGGAATTCGTTCCCCGACTATCCTAAATATTAAAGTAACACGACATTCGTTTTCAAACATTGATTATGTTGATTATTTTCATCATTCTAGCAAATTTTCTAGGTTTTATTTTTGTAATTAGGAACCGTGAACACTCAGACGTATGCTTTTTATTGTCATATCCAAAAATATGTTAACGATTGTGATGCTTTGTGTATCGAACATACTTTGACTTTCGCGTATCTACATCTAGACATAAAACATAGTCTTAGGTTTAGTACCGGTAAGGATAGTTGTAAGAGCAGATATAAATAAAATAAAATAAAAAACCAATCTCAAAATGCGACGTCAATTTACAAAGGTGTTAAAAACTACATTCGATATAAAACGTTTTATACCCCTGGAATGTCACTTTAACATTGATTTTGTAATGTCATGTTTTGTCATAGATTGTTTACATTTTTGATCTCGAATTCCATTTCAGAGCTTATGTTGTCACACGACACTCGACTACATTAGCTGAATTATGCAATTTGGCGACTGCAGGGCTCGTATGAAGTGGAATGATCCGTGCATCGCGTGCGGGATTACGGCACGAGGGCGCAAAAACAACATACGCGATAATCTCGGACTCTGCGACCAGCGAGGGGCGCGGTAATGAAAATACTACTAATTTATTATTACTGTTATTAGAGAAAGGTAAGATTAATGATATATCATATCGTCTATATTTTATTAAACCTACCCACCTTCTTAGTGCATAACATAATGTTTTATCTAGTTGGTTTATTTCAATTGCGACGTCAACCTTGTGCTAGAGAGAGGTATTTTGGGGTAAATCCACATGACTGTAACATCAGTTACCAATTATTTTGTATATTACTATATGAATTAAGTAGGTATGTAATTTAAGGACTAGGCCACACGTAACTTTCAAGAATTAATTTAAATACGTAAAAAATAATTGATAACGATGATAACTGACGTTACAGGCTCGTGGATTTCCCTTTTCGTGAAGTAATTAATTAAAGAATAAGTAACAAACTATCTCCATACCTTTAAAAAAAAATTTAGAATTATAACTAACGTGAGACTCAAACATATTTATCTATTTCTTTTTTTATCTAATTTATTTATCTTGAGGGTAGTTTTCCTCCTTCGCCGCCCCGGCAGCGCTGCCCGCGGCCAGCACCCGCTCTAGCAGAGCGCAAGCCCGCAGTACACGTCGGGCTTTGGTCGCGGATACTCCATGATGAGGATCCTCTAAATGGATCGAAACCTGTCGAGCAATTATCGACTTAAATTACGTGAGTAACCCGTTAGATAAATATTTAAATAATAATAATTGTTTATTAAATAAAGTATTGTACAGTCGACATTGATTAATTTCAGGACTGTTCAGGTCTGTAACCACCTGATCTACTCGTACCTACCAGATCTTCAGTCTAACTTGAGAGAACACTTACAGTTACCAAGTTATCCGCCCAACAACTCATCGACTCAAGTCCGTAATACGTAGATAGGCGTATGTACATGCATACCTGCCTTGTTATACGCATCACTTAATTACGAATTATTGAAAGATAATAGGTACACTGAAAAAACCGGCCAACGGCTACTCGGACTCGCGTACAAAAAAAAACATCAAAACAAAAAAAAAAAACAGCTAAATAAAAGCTAATCTCAAAAACCATAAGAGATACATTGATCAAACCAAAAATCGTTAAAAGAGTTTATAAATATGCATCACCTCAATAAAAAAAAACCGGCCAAGAGCATGTCGGGCCGTGCTTAGTATAGGGTTCAACTTAGCCTATAATGCCAGATCTTTCCTGTAATCGGAGCAATTGGTACTTAATCAACTATTTATTTGCTCTAAAATTAGTTTTTATTTTAGTTACAAAAGTATTAAAACAAAAGTACCTACTTCGGTGTGATGTCTACAGTCTGATCATTAGGTATCTACTAATACAGAATGCAGGCGGTATATTTATCGTTGCTAATTTGTTCATAATTCATGAAATCAAAATGTATTATTGTGATTTTAAAATGTAGGTACATTCTAGCGTAAACGTATCAGGTAGGCATGGGTACCAATTTTTAAAGGTGCCCATTTTATTGTAATACATATACTTCAAGGTTTTTGAAACAAAGTACAGATTTTATTTACTAAATTTTATTTGTTTTACACATTTTTTTTTATCGAACGAGGTTTTCAATGTTCTCTACTTCTCAATTCAGATATTAAAGTGAAATCAGTTTATCGTAACATTATTATTATTGTAAATATTTCGTCGTTCAAAACGCTTTACTTTCATAAATGGTGAAATTCATTTATTATATCATATATATTCTCCATGGCATTTTATATTATAATATTAGACATTACCATTCTCTTTTTAGCACCTTCTCAGAAATACATTTCAAATGAATAATGCTATTTCATCATCCTCTATTTAATAAATTATTTTAACATATTTAATAGCGAGCGTCACAATTAAGTATCGCTTCGTTAACCATTAACAGATCTCATCATTAATACTCTGTTAGGTACGGTTGCCCGCCGGCCCATTCAAATGATTTGTTAGCCGTTCGTCTGGCTCGCATTTGGTCCAGGTCGCTGTTTGTCCAATTAGCGTTTGGTCCTATACGCAATTCGCCCTAAAATCCGGACCAACAGCGAATTGACTTACGCAGCTTGAGTAGCAGTTGGTCCCAATCGTAGTTCGCCATTTTTTCCTCACCTGCTACCACTAGAGTAGTACGAGTAGTCAGGGGTAAAGTAGAAGTAGGAATATTTTTCCCACTCGTTACCAGTAAACTATTTGGTGGTAACTACTAGGAAAAATAAATCCCATATTTTAAAGACAAACGGCTCTTAGTCGCGTAAACTTACGTTGAATTGTATCCTGACGTTTCGAGCATGACGTTACACCCGTGGTCGCAGGCAGACTGCTGAGAAAATGTATCAACACCTTCGAGCTGCGCGGGTTTCTCGAACTACTTCTAGGCTAGGGTTGTCTATTAGGCCTACACGCAACACTCGCAACATCCAATGGCTATAAAATGGATGTTTCACCACGCTTGCATTTGTAAATCAGGGGATTCCACGTGGACGAGATTTCTTGCCCCTCATTTTGATTAAAATACCGATATTTTTTAATTTCAATAGCTTCAGGTACTTCTCGGCTATGATGTATACGTTCGGTCGAGAGGGCTTTCGGGTTATGGAGCTCAATCCAGTGGTTTGGTCCGGACTCCAACAAATGCTCAGCCACAGCAAATGTATTCCTTTTGGGCTTTTTAACAGCCTCCATATGTTCCTTGACCCTTTCCGCTATGGTGCGTTTGGTTTCCCTAATATAGAAACTACCAGAGCTACAATTAATCTTATAAACGCCTGATGGGTGATAAGGTAAAATCTTTAGGCGACCTTAGATGCCCTGCCACCTTTGATAACGGCATATAAATGGTTGGTTTGGAATACTTATTGAAAAGCGTCTTTATTTTGTCCTTTACATGCCTGACATAAGGCACAAATGCAGGGGCCTATACCACAAAACTTTACAAGTATACAATTCTACAAAATTGTATAAATTCCCATACAAAAAGTTGACAAATTTGTAGAATTGTACGCTTGTAAAGTTTTGTGGTATAGGGGCCTGGTCGCATAGCACAACATCTGGCCGTTTCTTCCTCGGTGTTCGTCTGTCGTGTGTTCATTTTGTAGCCATTTCCTTTCAGAACCTCCTGAACGTGCGATAACTCAATTTCCAGAAATTCAGGGTCACAAAGGTCATGTGCTCTGTTCTTTAGAGAATTAACCACAGACTGAAGCTGCCGGGGGTGGTGGTGAGGCAGGGCATTTAAATACCTGTCAGTGTGTGGGCTTCCTATAGACAGTGTGCGCCAAATAACCATCACTTCGACCTATCATCTTTACGTTCAGAAAAGGCAAATTACGCTCTGATTCCAATTCATATGTGAACTTGACTTTAGGATTCATGGAATTAAGATACTGGAGTAATTGCTCAACTTCATGCTTGCCACCTCTCATAACGCAGAAGACATCATCGACATACCGCTTCCATAATTTCACTGCCCACGGTTGCAGATCTATACTGGCCTCGAAATGCTCCATCCAGACATTTGCTATGCTAAAACCGGTGCCACTGGGCACCCATAACAACTCGGTTGATCTGGAGATAATGCCCCCCTCGATTAAGACCCGTTTGTCTTTAAAATAGGAGTGATAATCGTGAAAATTTAAATCAATATAAAATAACTCCTAGTTGATAGTTGTTACCATCGCGTAATACTTAATGCTTTAACAAGGCAATCTTTTTTAATTGAGTAATATTTTATAAAATTAGTTCCTTATCAATGACTGACAAAGTGTCTCGTACCTTTTATTAAAAACAAGCACATTACACAGTAAAGTACGCGATGGTAATAAATAACTAACAACTGAGATTTATTTTTCCAAGTAGTTACCACCATATAATTTACTGGTAACAAATGGGAAAAATATTCCTACTAGTTACCCCTGACTACTAATCTAGTGGTAGCAGGTGAGGAAAAAAAGGCGAACTACGATTGGGACCAACTGCTACTCAAGCTGCGTAAGTCAATTCGCTGTTGGTCCGGATTTTAGGGCGAATTGCGTATAGGACCAAACGCTAATTGGACAAACAGCGACCTGGACCAAATGCGAGCCAGACGAACGGCTAACAAATCTCCAAAATAAGGCGATATACACGATTTACAAATCGTATCGTAAACCAATCTGCCTCACACATGTGACCAAGAAGTTGTGTCACATGACTTCGCCTAGCTAGCGCCGCCCCGCGAGTCGCGTGCCGCTATTGGTCCGCCGGTCCGCCCAGACTTGCTAACTCCCTCTTTTACACTTGACATTCTAATGTTTACGATGCGCTAGTCACCTTAACATTACATTGCAATTATGGACTGTAATTTTATTTGGAATTACTTAGCTATCAAAGTTATAATTCATAAGTTAATGTTCAATGTACCCAGTATGTCAGATTTTTTTTATTAATTAAGTAAAACGTTTTTTTTTTTCTAATAATATGAATTTTATTTGAATCTGTCTTGATAAAAGCGCTACACATTATTTTTACTGATTAAAAACGTATTTATATAGTCGGCATATCTATGTGTGTATCTTCTGTTCCTTTTAAAGATATGTAGGTACAACAAATAGTAGAAATACGTGATTATTTTGATGCCAACTTAAAAACAATTGATTTCCCTTCGAGAAATAAAGTGATAATGAATATTGCCGATATATTAATGACCCGACCCCCAGTATAGTCATATAGTCTTACGTAATTCGGTCAGAATCGCAACCGACGTGACAATGTAGCCTGTGGACTGGGACACAAGATGGGATTACGTCCATCTCCCTCTCGCGCACAGGGGTGTGTGTACACCGCGCTCGCTCAGGGGGTGGGTCTCGATGTAATCAGGGGATGATGTGACTCGCGATCTCCGCAGCTTCAAAGATCACAATTATCAGACCAGTCTGTCGAAAGCCGCGACTGGGTGGTGAAGTCACCTAAAAAGTCAGGAAAAATATAAATAAAGATTTTTTTTATAATTTCGTAATTCTAATTAGTAATTGATTATAGCTTATCACGATTATGTTTGTTGATTTAATTAGCAGGTTTTAAGGATTAGAAGTAATATCGTAAAATAATAATGTGTTTGTTAGTGTGTGTTGTGTCAGTTGAGTAAGGGTTGAGGTCAGTTGGCGCGCTGTCGGGGCTGTGGGAGAAGCAGCGGGCGCCGGCCGCGGCCGTCCGTAGGATGGGCACAGGTATGCACATGCACAATAATGCACAATGTCAGGACCGACGCAATTTTTTGAAACTCGTTTCAGTTATTCGTTTTTAGGGCTGATTTTTCAATCCTCAGTTAAAAGTATCCGTCAGTTAAAAGTATTACCATCCTTATCGCTGGTCATCAGTCAAAAAAGGATAGAGCTAACATTTATTTGACAGTTACTGTTATCTGGGGATTGAAAAATCAGTACTTAAACACAATTTCATTATGCAGTAACGAATAATCTTCTGAAATCTGTGTTTAAGTGAGATCTGTGAGTTTTAGCTAGATTTCTTTCAAAACGTTGAATACCTTAATAAAAAATCGGATTTTTAAGAAATAGTTAATACGCATAAATGGCACGCAGGACGGACTTTAATATTATATTTATATTTTATGTAACAATGCCGTAATATGATTAGATAGGTACCTATTTGTTTTTTAATTAAAATTTTAAATGATTACCATGATTATTCTTCTTCTCGACTTATTAAATTGATCTTTTAACTATCTGGGTAAGGTAAATAGGTTAATTGGCTTGTAGTAACCTAATGACTTACCTAAAGCTGTGATGATCCGATGATATTATTGAAGTGGGTATAACTTTGGCACTGAATGTTCCTCTGATTTTAAAAAATAATTTTTGTTTTGTTAAATATCTAGGTAAGTATGTAATGTGTTATGAGCAATATTCGGTAAGGGTGAGCTGTTTCATACAAATTTTACGTAAGTCTTCACAAATGAGTAGGCAAACAGCTCGCCCCTACCAAGCATTACGTATAAACTCATATTTATTATAGGATGAAATCAAACACTTATATTTTACAGACAAACGGGTCTTAATCGCGTAAACTTACGTTTAATTATATCCTGACGTTTCGGGCATGACGTTACACCCGTGGTCGCAGGCAGAGACTCTGCCTGCGACCACGGGTAATTAAACGTAAGTTTACGCGATTAAGACCCGTTTGTCTGTAAAATATGAGTGATAATCGTGAAAGTTTAAATCAATATAAATCAAACACTTGCTGAAAAAACCTTGTAACTTTTAACTTTTTAATGGGTAGTCGACTTTATTGTTAGATTTACAAATTATCCGCCTACTGAAGTGACTAGACAGTTTCCCAGCCCATCATTTCCTAGTTCAATTTTACTTTATATTTATTATTTATAAGTAAATTTATAAAGTTTCTGTAGTTATGTGACACACATAAATTGTTATTTTATCATATTTTCTTTCCGTCTTACTTATTTAATTAGGGAACGGCTTGTTTCACAATCCCCGAATAAATATATCCGTCAGATAAAATGATCACTACCTATGATTTTCCTCATCATTTTATTCGAGGTGAAACAGGCCGTTATTAATACGGTTAACAACAGTAAAGAGTTAGTATATTTATTTGAATAGTACTGCCAATTGATGATTGGATAGAGCATGGATTATGATTGCTTCTGCTACGGTTTGGCAACTAATATTATATACCTACGAACGAGTACATTTAGAGAATAACCTGCTATGGTTAGGTAAACACAATATAATACATAACAAAATAGGGGTCAGTATAAATGTAATGTTTCTTAACCTTTTTTTGGAATTAAAGTATTTGTATTTTTATTTCCAATCGTTACTTTGCCGTGTTTAATGTCGCTACGTCATCACACGATGCTACGACAAATTATAGCTACGCCGTAGAACCCGTAGGCTTCATCGTAGCGTGACCGTATCTGTAATAAGTAAGTAAGTAATAAACCAAGTTGACATTGTAGATTATAGGAAGATTATAAAGGCACAGTACATGTATGTATACGTATATGAATTCGGTGAAGTTAATAGCTTTTTCGGATATAATCGCTACGAGACGTACAACAATGTGTTCTCTTTTTTTGACCTTTTATGTGAAGGCAGGTCCAAAAATAATATTTTTGTAGTTAAATTAAGGATTATGTATTATTTAAACAATATCTGTTCAACCGTTTTCGAGATATCTCCGAAATCCTTCATTATTTCATTAAGTATGCCTTGTCTAACTCACATTTATTTTTTGATCAGTTTTTTTGCCTCAATTTCATTATAGAACATATTAACGCGGTTTAAAAGTGCCTAGTCATAATCATATAAATGTTTGTTTTTTATGTAGTATACAGGGTGATTTTTGGGTCCTGTAACAGGAGTGAACAGGGTAATCGAGACGAACACGCTGAACAACTTTCGCTATTGAAATAACAAAAATATCGCAAAAAAAGAGTTAATTGATACTCACTTAACTACCAATCACAAACTAATTACCATGACTACCATGAGGTACGGATAATTATTAAACTAGGAGTTTTATTCCACAATTTTTGGGTTGTCTCTATAATTAAACTTGCTCGTATAGGCTGTCCCTACGCACGACGCAAATCATTTTGTATAACGGTTTTAGGGTTTCGTACCAAAAAGATACCCTTATGGTGTGACTCTGTCTGTGCGCCTGTCACATTGTTAAATATTTGGAAAACTATTGAAGCAATTGATTTGAAATTTGGAATAGTTATGAAAAACGTTACAATTGGATTGCATAATTTGCATCACATGCATGGAATCAATTTGTTATTATTTATTTTTATTAACCTTTTATTTATTTATATTACCCGAAAATGCCCGATTAGAAGAGGAGGCAACATTTCAGTCTAGTTACTAGGTACGTCTAGTGGGATATCATTTGAAAAATCTCAAATTGAACATTCCAAAACAATGTTGTAATTTTTATCGTTGTGAAAAAAATATTTTTTAAGGATAATGTGGAAAAAAATAAACCCGATAAGGATTCATCAAAAATAAAAATATTATCAAAATTTACTTTGCAATTATATCGCATAGGTATACAAAATTATGTTAAAAGCGGCTGCTTTGAAATGAAAAAAAAATGTAGTTAAAATTGTTATAAGAAATAAGGAATTAATTATCCAAAAAACCATGTCTTATACTTGTGCCCTTGTGGTCGCGCACACGCAGTGTCTGAGTACGCCGATATATATATGTAGCGCTTTACACGGAATGGTCATTTTTGATGATTTTATGATGTTCATCTATTTTGTAGTTTATACATATATCCGGTAATTAAAGTTTGGACGAGACTCGGTGCGTAAGTATAGTCAAATGGACTCGCATTTACCAATTGTAGGGTTTCGTATTAAACGACAGACGGACATCGCGAAACTATAAGACATAAGACATTATGTCTTTCTTATGAAACTATAAGGGTACTTTACTACGGAACCCTAAAAATCGTGTTTATTAGACTTATAGAATACTTTAAAACAAAACTAATTCGAACATAATAGGCCCAGCCGTTTTTAAATAACTACGGCACCCTACACTGAGCATGATCCGACATGCTCTTGGCCGTTTTTTTTAATGCAATCAGATGAAATTGATGTGATAAAGTAGGTAGGTATTTCATTCATGTCTCTACCGAACTATCTTTAAGAAGAAATTTTTCCGTAAAAGAAATATCGTCGTTGATATTGCCAATTCCGTTATGTGCACGATTTCAGGAACTGAAAAATCAATCCAAATGACATATGTTTACAGTCTTCTTTTGTCAAATTTGAAATTTACACATAACGGAATTGGCAATCTCAACGACGATATTAGATTTGTTCTTTGCCATTTTTGCCAAAACTTACGTTCATAAGTTTTACAATAGGTACCTTAAACATAAAGAAAATAATCAATTCTATTCCTACTTAAACCCGATTAACTCGTACGTAATGCATTTAAACCCAAATAGTATTGTCATATAGTTGTATAATGTACTTAACATAAATAGTTAGGGGTTCATTGTTCTCAGTTAATAAACAAATAGGACGCAAGATCACGAGATGGGATCCTTACAATGTAACTTAGGGACGGACCCTAAACTTCTTAGTGTACCCTTACCGAAGCCTCATTCTAGTAGTTACAGGGTGGTAATATTAAATATACGTAGGTACTGTATTTTTTTAATATGTTTGTTTAAATGCTATTGTTAATGGATATTTCTTAACTAAATTATTTATAAAATTGGTGATATTGATGCTTTGCTGAATAATGCTAATATGAGGTAATACGTACCTACAATACATGAATCTTGCCTACTTGGTTAATTGATAATAATGATAATTTAAGTAGTAGATATGTAGGTAGACTAGGTAGTACATCATATAAATTCAATAACACAACCATTTCAAGAATAACATGAGTAGGTAACATGACAGCGATACATCAAAACTACATTTTGTATTGTTTTCATATTTTATTATTTATAATAAACAATAATTCTACTTTTTACTTACAACGCGAACGAACGAAATTAGTGATCCGTAGAGCTTAATCTAAAATGCTAATTGTTTTTAAATTTCAATTTCATTAAAAAAATCGGACGTTTCGAACTCTGCAGCTTAATTGCGTTCAAAAAATCATGTAATATGCTTTTTTAAGAGCAATAGCTTGACCATGAGCTGCGGCGGCGTTATTAACGCGTACTTACTTTCCTTCCATCCTGCTCTTACTCGTGTATTGGCGGGAGCGAGCCGGATAAAAAGTAAATAACGCCGCGCTGCCGTGTTACGCCGAAGTCACGTTACTTGAGATACAGCAGTTCGGCGTAACCGGGCTAAATCGTTTTTAAATGGAGTATTTTATATGCCACATTAAAGATTTCGTATTTTTTCTTTAAATCTACGGAGATAATTGATCTGACAAAGTCCTGTATCTCCGATTTACAACTATTGATTCATGCGCATGTCTTGTATCTTTAGTTACCACAAAATAAGTTCAATCGCCGAGCCGGCGAGCGCACGATTTAGTTCTGCCAAATTGTGGTATCTTTTATTACATGAGTTTGGCATGATCGCGCAAGTATGAAGCTGTTATTTAGTTATGGTCCCTAGAGGTAAGGCGGCCATATACTTTTTCAACAATTAGTAGTGAATATCAAAAATAGTAAAGTGCATATTCAATTGAATCAGCAATTGGTATCGACTAAATGCGAAATTATTAAAATTGATATTGGTTGCTCGAAAATAGAATTATAATATATCACAGATAAATATGAGGTTCAGATTTGTAATCAAGCCGTGGGCATTATTTGATTAGAATATCAGAGACTGATCAAAAGTATTTTTTTAATTTTAACTAGTGGCAATAATAGATCACAGCCACTACGTTTAACAACGAAACAATACACATGTTCAATAGACCATTAAATTAATATAAGATTAGTCATAACTCTATTTTTATTAGTTATGTTGCTTAAAAACGATTATTCGTTTTGTCCTTTCATTAAAGCTCGGATCAAAGTAAATTTTTTTTTGATATTTTAAAGAAATGCCTATCAGACAACGACTTTAATGTGTTATGCTGGTATTTTTTTCTGCTTATGATATTTTTTACATCAAAGAAAATAATTGGATACCGGAGATTGCCATAACCACCGTGCTACATTTAGCTGACCACTGAGTTAAAGCGGGAGGGGGCAAATTAAGGTATCTATAGATACCGCATTTCGCGTAACTCGAAATGTATGGAATTTTAGACTGTCAATATTTACAATTAAATGTAGTTAAACATATTGCGAAACTACAAATCAAATTATTTATTAACTAAATATTTTGATTTGTACTTTTTTTAATTTTTCCCCAGTAGTCACACTACTTAATACTATAATTATAAATTATAAATATTAGATGTCATATACCAAAGAAAAAACGACCAAGATCACCTATGTCCGAGGTGGGGATCGAACCCACGTACTCAGCTTTCGCGGCTGATGCCTGTACCCCTCGGCCACTCGGTCTTAGCAACCACCGGTCAAATTTCTCGGGTATATGCAATCGCTTATAAGGCCAGGCGCCTTTGACCATTCTCTGAGGGCAAGCAATACATGCCTGCACCTCCTATTTAGAATACTTTACAGTTTTCTAGAATAGCTAGAGAGAACCGGTGCTGCCATCTATTGAACATATTGCGAAACTACAAATCAAATTATTTATTAACTAAATATTTTGATTTGTACTTTTTTTAATTTTTCCCCAGTAGTCACACTACTTAATACTATATAAATTATAAATATTAGATGTCATATACCAAAGAAAAAACGACCAAGATCACCTATGTCCGAGGTGGGGATCGAACCCATGTACTCAGCTTTCGCGGCTGATGCCTGTACCCCTCGGCCACTCGGTCTTAGCAACCACCGGTCAAATTTCTCGGGTATATGCAATCGCTTACAAGGCCAGGCGCCTTTGGCGGAGAAAATTAAATAAAAAAATAGACCGATGATTTTGTGACTTATGATAAGATTTTGGTTCAAAACTTTAACATCGATTATCTCGAAACGGTCATTTCAAAGTTACGTGACTTCGGCGTAACACGGCAACGCGGCAGCTCATGGTCAAGCTATTGCTCTTAAAAATGCATATTACATGATTTTTTGAACGCCATTAAGCTGCAGAGTTCGAAACGCCGGGATTGGGATGTACCTAATGACAATTAATATACTCGTACGTGATTAATTCCCTAAGTAACACGTTCAATATTTTTTATAGCTAGTTTATTGATTAAGTTCTTTATGCGAAATATCAATTCATAAAATTCTTCAATATTAAAAATTAAAAGCTGTGCTGTATCTATAGAAGCTAATTTTACAGTGTTGAATATTATTTGTCTGTGGATTTCCACCATCCCCTGTATAGTCCAGAATAGTCAGACACCATGTAACGGCAGTCGTGTTAAGCTTACCCTGCGCCGGCAAATCAATGATACCCCCTTTATACTCCCAATCTAACTAACAGGGACAGAGTAGAACAGTTACATACACTACTAATGATAAACGACAAAAATTAGCTCTACTTCCAAGTAAAGATATTAGTTAATTCAAGATATTCCTGATTTCTACCAGTATACAAGGATGCAATAGGTAAAATATCTGTCCGTATCCACACAAGAGAAGAGGGTGTCGATGTCACAATACAATTATGAATTTGTCATGCAGACAACAAAACAAAATAAAGTCTTCTAAATGTTGATCAAAATTTTGATTAAATGTTTGTTTTTAAACAACTTTCACATATTTAAAAATACACCTAAAATATGCAGCATAGTTTTAGATATTTATTCATAATACTTAGGTTTTAATATTAATAAAAGCAAATACATGAATGCATATTTCGAATATTAATTAATTTTAATCTAAAACAATTAGTTACAATCCTGGATTACAAAATATCTAAAACATCGGATAGGTCTAAACTAAACACGGCTAATACGCGAGTAATATGAGGGTGTCGATTACCAATAATGCTCATCGGAAAATTTGCACACAAGCCATGGCTACAGTAGGGCTGTTTAAACGCAAGTGAAGAGACTTTAATTCCCTTCGTATTGCATTTTAAGTAAGTACTTATGCAAGAACAAATTCACAAAGTATATTTGGATGTCGACTTCACTTCATATTCCTACATAGGTCCACTGGAAACCTAGGTTTTGATTCCCTTTGTGAATGTTTGAGAAATGCGGTATAAAATACGCTTGTGATCGCGCTGGCATGCTGGAGTTGAAGACCTAAATATTGGGTATTAACTTCAACTGTAAAATTGCCTCTATGCGTTCTACAGAAAAAGGGCCTTGATGAACAGACAGAAAAACAACGAAGGAATCATACGGGTACTTTTTCTGGTACCGTATACCTCAAAGGGGAAAAAACGGAGCCCTTAATAGGATCATTGGTGGTGTTAAGTTGGTGACACAACGATGCACGTGGAACGTAAATGAATGAAATGTACTTTTGGGGGGTAAAATAATCAATAATATAAAAAGTTTGCAAACGGTATCATGTAACAGTATATCAAATGAAAGGGCTTAGTGTAAGGATTTTAAATATATTTTTTATAATTGTGTCATAAATAATAATCAAATTATTAAAAAAAATTGGCGAATAATGACCATCAGCCATCACCCTGATCTACTAAACTACTGGGCTCCATATTTTGCAAAAAATATATTTTTTATAATAGAAAATAGTTCCTTACGTACAAATACTTTACAGGAAAATCTGTAAGTCTATAGTAAATATTTTACCCTTTACACACTCACGAGAGTTTAATTAGCACTTGGCTGGTTTCCGTAAAGAGGATTAATAATATCTATTATGTTTTAAGTACAATATTTCATTTCCAAGGAAGTTTCAAATGCAAGACAATAAAAGCAGACTTTCTGTGTCTATTAACTGTGTGGAATTAGTGAACGTTAGTGAGTGTTCGGTTTCGCACGGCCTCTGTAATTTGTCACGCGTGCTCCAGTGGGGATCACGTTTCGATGCACTCGGGTACACTGCACTACTCGATATTACAATCATGTAGGAACGTACATTAAAGTAGTGTTTCAATTATATCTAGCTCATGCCTTTGATGCTTACGAGTATGTACTCGTACAGAATGTAAACTGGCACGTTACATGGGCGAACTATTTAACGGGGTTAATGAGGACATAATAAATAGGGAACGTGGGGTCACATAGTTTCGACTTTTAGAGAAATCATTTCAGCATTAAAAGGGAAAGGTTCGTTCAAGTTCAAATTGGGCTCTGAGGTTACCGTGACATCACATCACAAAGCTTTCCTCAAATTTTAATAACGACAATCTAGGTACTTACTTTCCCAATTTCTAATATCAACAAGTAATTAGGTAGGTTATATAATAGTTTCCAGTCAGGTACCATTATAATCTCGCCATGTCCGTCTATCCGTCTGTCCGTAGCATAGGCATAGCTCAGTGGCCGTTAGTAGTAGAAATCTGCAATTTGGTACAAGTTTGGTTATGCATATTAATTATGCCGACAAAGTGGTACAATCGTTTTTTTTTCGGGTACCTCCTCAACTCGCGAGGTGGGGATGTTTTTTTTAATTTGATGTAATCCTATTGACTGGGGTATCATTGAATCGGCTCCAGAATAACAAAAAATTTTTCCCCCTCTCTCATTTTTGATACATTAAAGAATATTTTAAAATAAAACTATTTCGCACATAATCGGCTTCGTTTTCGAATAACTACGGAATCCTATACTGAGCATGACCCGACAATCCGACATGCTCTTGGCCGGTTTTTTACTGTAAACTGTAAGTAATCGAATCGCAAATTTAAAAATTTTAGTTATATTCTTTTGCTTTTCTTATAAGATAAGACACTTGTCATTGTCACGTTTCTAAGTCAATGTAAAGTTATTTAAAGGTTTTTGAGCTGCAGGTTTTAGTGCTACATAAACTTTCGTCTAAATTTCGATTGTGCCTATTTCCGCCCATTCTAGAGAGTGAGAGATTCTCATTTTAGAGAAAAAGTCAAACGGGCGAACAAACGGTCTGTTATTCCCTTTTGCGGCTGTAACGGAACTGTAACGATAATTTTTAAACCTTGCATTATTTTGCATCACATAACGTCTCAACCTAATAGTAGATAGCTATACTCGTACTAAGAGAAAAAAAACCATATTAAATATATGTATGTGCCCTATGTGCTCAAGAGCTTATAGAATACCTACTGACTTTCAGTAAACCTAGAAACATGATATTTAGTATTCACTGAAATCGCGTTCGCTTAGTAAAGCATTATAGTAAAGGGGAAAATCTGAATGCCTTATCTTTGTAGTATTTAACATAGCAATGAAAAATGTGTATTGTTAAGGCATTACTCAAAACTAGTATCAAATATTTACTAGTTATTAGCCAGGACTTATTGAACGGCTTAATCAATCGTAATTTAAGCAATCGATTGTTAAATAAAAGGAACTTTTAGTACAACCAAAACGAGATAATTACGGCACTTGGCGGCTTTCCACGGAGGCCTGAAAGACGACAGCAAAGTCGCCTAAGCCCGTTTCAGGAAAAAGAAAAGATATTTTCTTGAAAAGGATTCGGGGTATTAGGACAGGCTGCCGTTAACACCGTCAGCACATTTTTTGCTTTCTTTGTTTGTCTTGCCCATGTTTTAAGAATATTAAAAATCGAGAATTTGTATCGTACTTATCATAATTATTGCACCTTTGAATATTGCACGAACTTTGAATTTAAAATAGATACCTAACTGAAAATATAAAATAAGTACGTTCTTAAAGTGTTAGGTATGATTTATTTTGAATTAGAATTGATGTAAAGCCTTGATTTTAAAAATATAAAATAAAATACATATTTAGAATACGTTCTCCAAGTTTCAGGTATGAATTAGAATTAAATCAAGCTCAATGGATAGACGTACGAAAGTGTTTGACAGTGTGACTGGAGGCTTTTGTGCCAAGAAAAGGGGCGAAGGGGAAGGTTCCAGTAAACGGAACAAAAACACCGACGTTATTAGCGAGATTGATGTAATCTGACTAATCTATTTAGGGAGGGGCGCTCAGTGGCGCTTAGAAGTGTCAATTAATAAATAAATAAACCCTTATATTATAATGTGGTTTGTATTTATGGAGTTACATTGCAAAGGAAGATAGGATTGTTACCGCGACATAATGACAAGGTTCCGTAGTCGAGCCGTATGACAACGTTCTCTTTTTTCTGTGTTCTCGTATCACGCAATTCTGATACGGTACGATATGAAGGATATGCTGTTGCTAATAGTATTTAGTTTATTGATAAGTTTTACTTACTTTGCAATTATTCCATTCAGGTGATCGTCTCCTGGATATCCCCTGTAATGTTTGCGGCGACAGAAGCTCTGGAAAGCACTATGGTATCTACAGCTGCGATGGTAAGTCTATATACAAAAAATTGTAGTTAGTTAGTTTTACCTACAATCACAAGAATTGTAATCATAAGATCAGTTACTAATTAGTCTGTTCGCATTATTGTGGGCTACGGCCTACATCTGCATGAGATGATTAAACCAAAATTAAACATCTTTGTAATTAATTTATAGTTCAACCGTATGATTTCAAAGGCGAGACGATGCTAAGCCTAAGCCCAGTTGTTCTGAACTCTTACAACATACCTAGTTATAAATAAAATAAATAAATATCTTGGGACATCTTACACAAATCGACCTAGTCCCACGGTAAGCTCAATTAAGGCTTGTGATGTGGGTACCAGGCGACGATATATATAATAGATAGATACATATAGATACTTAAATACATAGACAGCCATGACCAAGGAACAAATATTTGTGATAAATAAATACACAAATAATGCCCTCGCCAGGATTCGAACCCGGAACCTCCAGCTTCGTAGGCATGGTCACTACCAACTAGGCTACGGAGGCTTATTATTGGCGACTGGAGAAATAAGAACTAAGTGTACCTGCATCCCATTTAGATGACTGCTCTTTATTAAATATAAATGAGCAAGTAATTGAGTCGTATGATTAGATTGATTAGTTATATATAAGTAAGTATAGTTTCTGTAGCCGCCGAAATTGTAGTGCTGAGATTTTATCAGTCATGTTTGACGTTAACATTTGTTTTTTTTTTCAATTATTTAATCAAATATAAAAAAGTCAGATCTAGGGTACCTACTGATGTCTCATGTATATCACTTAATGAATCCTTGTTGGCTTAAATGTTAATTTAATATACCTAATTAATGTAGGTAGGTATCATTCAAAGGTACCTGTATCTAATAACAATTTAAGATTCATTCAAGAGAGTAACGTTTTAAGATTATTTTTATATTTTATTTATATTTTATTCAGGTTGTTCCGGCTTCTTCAAGCGGTCGATCCACAGGAACAGGGTGTACACGTGCAAGGCCGGAGGGGAGATGAAGGGCCGATGCCCTGTGGACAAGACCCACAGGAACCAGTGCCGGGCCTGTCGGCTTGCCAAGTGTTTCCAGGCGAATATGAACAAAGACGGTGAGTCCACACATATAATTATACTTACAGTTAAACTCACGTGTATATAGTCTCTACACGTGACCTGTTTCGGAGCCTAGGTCTCCATTATCAAGAACTAAGCCCGTGCTAACGAACTAAGACCTAGGCTCTCCGAAACATGTCGCGCGTAGTGATTTGACACTTGAGTTTAAATTGTTTAATTATATTTATATAGGTAGTTATGAACATATCCCATATGAAGGATTTTTTTTGACAGTGCGGTGCAACCGATGTTTGAGAATAGTAGAATTTAAACTTTCGTGAGGCATAATAACTATAAATATAAGTTAGTGTTTAATTAATTATATTCATAGTTTGCGAATAGTATTTCGTTTACATTTTCACCTTGCATCGAGCGATAATCCGATCATCAATGGGTTTTTAATTCTAATATCTTGTTAGTGCTATGTGCCTTAGTTTCCAAGTAGGTACCTGCCTAATTGAAAGTAGCGTAGCGTATACTATTACTTATGTATACCACATGTAGTTTAGTAATAAAACGACAGAATAGTACAAAAAGTAGGTCTACTTTTTAGTGCAATATTCCGTTACAACAATACCTAGTCTCAAAGTAATGGCAACACTCTATTGTTACAAAGTGTATCTATCCGGTTCACAGCAGGTTGTTTTGTACTGAAATATCGAGTGGAATTCGGTCCCCAGTTCGATTTCCGCTTGTCTGGGCTGTCATTACGTACGACGAATTGATATTACTTACGGCATTGTGTGGTCGTCCATTGTCAGTTTTATTCACCTGCCTAAATTGTCATTTGACCCAGGAAATAGCCAAAAATAGAATTTCCTTAACGTTTCTTTATAGGTACACGTCACAGTAAGTAGGTACCTATGTAGTTACGGTTTTATGCCTATACAGTATATTTTTAATGAGTCTATTCAGTAGACTGTAGTGCACATATTACTTCATAAAATTTAATCATGAAAATAAGGCGTTATCAAATATGGAGTACATTTTTTTTGGGGCAATAGAAACTCGTATATTTTTTGACCTCAATAATTACTTGCCTACTATTTCACTTGCACCAACGTTACATAGTTACCTGCGAAAAGTATTTACTTAGATTGGAGTCTTCAAACTGATAAGAGTAGAATACTAAATTTGCACATGAGTATATTCGAGTAAGCAAAACTCGTCAACCAGGGCGCCGAAATCTTAATACATTTTGTAATATCTTATGAATATTCATAGAGAACCATGTCGACCGCAAGTCGGGTTTCTAAATCTCGACGGGCTCACTTTGTCTCTTTAGGGATGTCACAACTGAAAATAAACAATATATAAATAGAGTAGGCACAATTTTTTTTTTTTTTTGAAACATATGTTGGGCAATTAATATGGGTATATTTGAAAAATCGTACGGTACGGTATTGTATTGATAATGATTATTGTCCTTTTATGGATGTCTACGTAAATTGTATTCAGCTTATTAGATATTTTCTGCGAATTACATTGACCTTCAAAAAATTTCGCCTAAGTTAAAATAATACGGGTAAAAAAAAATAAGTTAGTTAAATATACTCGATACTTACGATTCTAAGTCGATACCAACCAAGTTATATAATTATATCTCTTACGCGCAAAAGCTCCTACGGTCTACGGCGGCGTAGAGCGTAGAAGCTGCTACGAGTTTCAATCGACTCTCTGTGCAATTGTACAAGTACATGCCTGGTACATAGTACATACTTAGTAGTAATATAATTCGATTGATCTACTTGTATCACTTAAATCTTACAAAGCGGTGAGAGTGCTCTTTCGGTATTTTTCATTCAGGGACCTGGGTGTTACTTGTTTGTTTCATTCAAATCGTACTCAACAATAATCACTTTTTTATGAAATTTTCCAGCACCCCGTAGGAACTGCGGTCTCCCCGCAGGTGCTCTCGCTAATTTATTCACGAGCATCACTTTGTGCCGCCGCGGCCCGGATTACCTTTATATGTTTACTCGCTCGCGTAATTATACGCCCTCACGAAACTTGCCGCCCGGTACTATGCCGTCACCAACCTCTATAGGTATATACAATTATACACACATATATATATATACCTACACACATACAGTATGCATTTGTATTTATCTTCCACAGCGTTGAGCGTAGACATAAGTAATATGCCAGTAAAGTTATTAAGTTAACAGCACATCCTTAAATTCTTACGAGTATTTAACTTTTTAGTTCACAAAAATAAGTCGTAAAATGATTTAATTCCAGGCATCTTTTAACCCAGTCAGTCAGTTCGTCAGTTTATTTTTGTGTGAGAGGTCATAAACATGTATATTACTTACCTATATCCTTTTCTTTGAATGGTAATTGATAGTAGAGAAATGTATAAGTATTACTCCTTAAACTGGCTTTATTCTGGCCAAGTCAACGTTAATCGTTAATTTTGTTTTTCAGATACTTAGTTAAGTGTTCCTAAAAATTACACAGTTATGGTTTAGACTTTTCTGTTTTGTGTAGGTATCGTATTTAAAAAATAATGTATACTTAATTGTTATAATACAACCATAAACAATAACATTACACGCAGATTATGATAGGAAACGTAAAACTAGCTAAGCATAAGAAAATATAATTAGATACTTATAAGTTTAAGATTAAATAATCAATTTGCACTTGAGTATACTTGGTTACATTTAAAATTCCACAATAGCAGCCATTTGACCAAAGGACTTGCTAAAGCATGGAAGACAACAGTTGGGTAGTGCAATATTAATGCGACCGCACGCTCAAAGTGAAGCGGTAATGGATCCGCGGTTCTAGTCTGCTATTTACAAATCTTACTTAAAGCCTCTTCTTCGTCAAACCAGCGAAACAAGAACTTCCAGTTACTTACAGCTGCTATGAGTCTCGAGGTCGAATTGAGTTTGGACGAGCTCGTAGTGCAGGAATGTACCTATTACGAATTAGGTATATACAATTGGCGCTTGATAAAGTACAATCTGGCTCACGGTTCAGATATTCAGGATGTCACAGTATGCATTATGAATATTAAGTATATCAATTTAATGTGACGGTAGTATATTTGAAGGTAGACTCGTTAAAACTCAATCAGTATGAATGGCAAGATTCTAACTGCAACTGCTTTTGGATTCCTTATAAAAGTAAGTAGGTGCTTACATACTCGTATGTAATTTTATAATTTATCCTGCTAAGCTGACTTTAGAACTTAATGTTAACTCAAAGTTTGTTCATTGCACTTTTAGTACATTTATTCGAGATTTGAACCTATTATAATGGTTATGGTGAGCCAATATGCAGAAGGCAAATGGGCACCCTAACGACATAAACCAGAAGCAGGGTCACGACTGCATTGCGAATTGGCCTATCAAACGGAAGTGGGTTAGCAATAAGTTTGATTATGAATACAACCAATACGAGTATATCGCGAGTGGGAGGTTATTATTAGTGACTCAGGAAACACCGTGTACAATTAAAACGATCACACTTTATCAAAATCCCAATCTGAAACTACGTACGTGAAGCTTTCAGCTTCACCCTGCGCATCAAAACTTGTGATATCACAAAGCTGACCGCGTCTGTCGGCCAACCAGCTAACACGCTAACTCCGCCATCGTCGGCAAACAGCGAAGATCGGCGCCGAGTCAACAGACCCAGGCACGTCCGACAGCCGAGCGATTGTACCTAGGAAATTATAATTATATTGCCGTAGTGCGTGCCTGTTTCCCCGATCAAGGGATCCACGTGTACAATTTGATTTGTGAAATATTCGATTCCTGTTAAATAGCAGCAAGTTTCTTTTTGAGTCCGTTGGTGGTAGGTACTCGTACTGCTGGTATACAGTAGGTATGTGACTGAGAGGCAACCCCTTGATGACCAAGTTCATTACAACAATAGTAGTTTTGTTCATATTCCTCGATTTATTATGATTTTTTTTAAGACGGTATCTAACTTTAGGGATACCCCCATTTGCCAGAATTTCATTTGCCATCATTTTATTTGCCATCCTATTCAACACACATAATATTGTTTCTCATAACATCTTATGCCATACTTATTGTTTACTATATTAATCATTTGCCAGAAACTTTGTTTCCCATTAAGTCAATTTTCATAATGTCATTTGTCAGAATCATCGAAATCCGTAATTATCACATGCCACAACATCGTTTGTCATCCAAATTAGCTACCAGAAAAGACAATTTCCATAATGTTTTTTGTCAGAATCATCGGAATTCGTAAATATTACATGCCATAACATAACTTGTCATCCAAATGACCCTCCACAAAGTTAAACTGCTATTAAAAAGTAGGTTAGGTTAGTATTCTGGGTGCCTGTGGTGTCGCATAACGTCGTCCTAAATTTTTTGGCCGAGAATATTTGTCATAATGTTAAATGGCATCCTACTCGTTTAGCCTACTTAATTTTGTGCAAACACAGTGCTAGGTTAATGGTTTAAAAATATGTTCAAGTAATAAACCAGGGCAAAACCAACTTGGATTGGTTAGGTTTCTAGGGTAGGGCGGAGTTAAAAGCGTTGACTAAAAAATACTTAAGTATTTTTAATTCATTGTTTACGCATCCTCATTTTTGTAAAACCAAAAATGGGGGGACGGGGGGCGGAGCCCCCCACAAGGGGAGCTCGGGGGGCGAAGCCCCCCGCATTAAAAAAGAACATGTTGTAGTTCCCCCACCCTAACCTGGATAGGTTCGTTAGGTACCTTTCATCCCTTAGAGCAGAAATAGAAGCCCCGCGCAGCGGGGCTTCGTCGACCGGTTCCCAGAAGCCCGTTTTAATAATATAGCTAGTACTTATTTGAAAAAACTGATAATTACTGATGGCGTTTGAATATTCCATTAAATAATATTATTGCACTTAATAATATGGCCAACAATTAATATGGCAACAATTGCTTCTGGCATTTGAATATTCTATTAAACCATATTATTGCACTTAATAATATGGAAAAGAAATAGGATGGCATTGTATGATTATGGAAGGTAATGTTCGGGTAAACAAGCAGTATGTCATACAATTTTTATGGTAAACAAATCATTCGGGCAAATGAAATTCGGGCAAGTTAGATTCGGGCATATGAATATTATGTTAAATAACTGTCGTGTCGGGCAAACAATAGACAACCCTAACTTTACTGTATACAATGCCATAAAATGTTCATTATAGGTGTCAACTGATTTTTGACAGCGGAAAAGTTGTAATAAGATCAGAACAGGCACTGTAGTGCCCTAATTTTAGTAATGAAGTAACTGTTCCTATGTTTCAGACTACCTTAGTCCATCTCAAATTAATATAGTACCTAAGTAATGTACACTTGTCAGGATTAAAACAAACGATATGCACACATGTCGTTACTCTTATCAGAGTGCCGCGTCGTCGCAATCATCGCTCATAGGTACAGTCAAAGGCAAAAATAAGGTGTAAATAAAAATGCTCAAAAATATATCTCAGTACACTTTGATTGTGTGTAATAAAATAAGCATATATAATAAGACGACTCTTTCGATACATATTTTTGCACTTAACTGTACCTACATACCTCATATCATAACTGATATAATCTCGAAACTGCACCTGTGTGGTCACTTAGTTATCCTGATTTATAAATATAAGTAAGTATACTAGGTAGGCCTTGAGTGAGAATAAGATTCTAAACATACCTTCATTTTAATCAGGATATGCACCTATAGATTAATGACTGATATAAGAAGATATTTAAAAAAAAATTTGGCCTTTAAAAATTAATACAATAATATTGATTAAGTACCTAACTCATCTGTGTAGTCATATCCATTGGGACATATTGTCGCTTCTACAAAACAGAGTAGCAGCAAAGCTCTCACTTGCGCGATCAAATAAAACGTAATCCCCAATTTAACTTCATAAAATTAATTAAAAATCGATCAGTCCGCGACCAAGCCAGACACTCTTCTCAATAATCGTACTTTTCAATTTTCGATGTAAAAGTTAAAGGGTTTGATTCAAAAAGCTTTTTCCAGGGTGTGCTCTTGGAAAGTTAATCAGTTGCCTTTTTAAGTGAATTTTGTTAGCGCCGCCGTCTTATTCCTTAGATACATTGTATCTTATTGAGATAGGTACTTGAGAAATAAGTAATTATTTGCGAGTAATAAACTTTGTGCTTCGAGTTGCAAGTTTTATTAGGTACATAAATATTATGAACAAGAAACTATCACTGGAAGGTGGACGTACCAAAACACTTACCGTCAACGTTTTTCACATTAAGAATGTGCACGTACTGGTGTAGTTTCATAAGCCACGACTTTTAGTAAAGGCTTTCACAATTACGATAAAGGCTTGCCATAAAACCTAAGTCGGCAAAGGCGTCAAGCAGCCGCCGGCGGCGAGGGGCAAACTTTTCAATTACGGCCATGTCATGTTACCCCGCAGCGGGTTAAATTAATTCTCTTCACTTCACAAAAAGATTCACCTTACCTACCCCACACCGCCCCTGTGAACCGACACCGGCTAGTCTGGCGTTTTCCGAATTTTACCCCGAATATTTTTTCCCACCCGACCCGTACCGTAACATACTGACGTTTCGCAATATTTATTTTTAATTTAACGGTTCGCGCTCAGGTTTTGATTGTACAACGCTACCTTTTTGAAGTTCTTTTGTGGAAGGTAATGAATTGAAACACGGCCTCGTTACAGTTTTGATCGTTTTTCGCAGCAAATTTCATGTTTCTTCTTATTGGAGCGCACGATTTGTTATCTACTAGCCGCAGGCTGATGAATATGAGAATGGGACCCTACCCATTTTATTTTACAGTTGTTATACCTAACCAATTAGATAATGTGTGATCAATTTGATATGTGTAGGTAAGGTAAGGTAGATTATTATATGAAATGTGCAAAATTGTATGTATGTACAATTGGTGCCCAGATTTTGAACTTTAAACAACTCGGAACTATGTGAAAGTGACGATATATAGGTAGGTAAATGAGATTGCAAATATTATCTTACAACCAATGCTCGTCATCGTGACATGGTCCTAGAGTGGTCTCCAGGTTTACAATTGCCTGAATCTACGCGACATGTTCTTGTGTCATAACTCGTAACATAATATGTTTTCAACTTTTGTAACTGATTCAAATTATGTCAGTATGCAGGATACCTACTGAGTACAGTGATTACTGAGGCTTCCGTATAGTTCGGGAAATATTATTTGACCGACTCTTATCTTACTTACGACCTTTTGTTTCGTATCATTAACAATAGAAAAGTGCTAGAGACTGCTGATCGTCTAGTATGTGTTAACGCAAAACAAAAGGTTAGATAACAGTCGGTCAAATAATATTTCCCGAACTATACCACCAAACGCAAAAACCTTATCTCCATGAGTCCACGCGTCCCTGAAAAAACCGGCCAAAAGCATGTCGAGCCATGCTCATTGCTCAGTGTAGAGTTTCGTAGTGACCTATTTAAAAAATGCTGGGGCGATTCTGTTCGAAATCGTTATCTCTTAAAGTACCTATTCTATAAACCGTGGTTTTTCAAGTTTTTTTTTATCATTCGTGGTTTTTTTTTTCATATTTTTCGAACCCACGCAAATATTCTCCGAAAATATTGACTTTTGATAAAAACTTTGTTTTAATATGCCAATTCAATGACACCCCGCACTATATTACGAGTACTACTAAGATTACAGAAAATAAAAAAATCATCTCCACTTCACCAGTTGGGGAAGTACCCGAAAAAAAAATTTTTTTTTCTACCATTCCGGCCACGGCCTAAATAATATGTACTATACCGGTCCCAAATTGCAGATTTCTAGTACTAACGGCCACTGAGCTATGCTGCGGACACACGGACTGGACGGACAGACGGAAATGGACATGGCGAAACTATAAGGGTTCCTTGTTTACTACGGAACCCTAAAAAATATCATTTCACGAGTAGGGGATGTACCCGAAAAACATGCTCCGAAATGTTTGACTTAGCAGAAAATCAAAGGTCTAAAACTCTGATCTCTGTTAAAAATAAAAATAAATGTTGCTTATATATTCATGTGTTTGCGTATTCATTCCCGACAAAGGCGGTATGGGTTAGTGCTTTCGCCTGTCCACAAGGACTAAAATTTAAAAATATATAATTATGTTGTCGTGGATAGAGTCTGGCTAATGAAATATTGTCCCAACTTTTAGCGGAAAATTCAAAAAATCTAGGGCTGGATGTGTGACAAGCTGTAGATTTTTTGAATTTTCCGCCAAAAGTTGGGGCAATATTTCATTACACTAGCCAGACTCTACCGTGGATAATTTTATTTTCCTCGCAATCGAAGTAAAACGCAGGGTGTATGAAAAGGGCATAAACGTCAATTTCTAAAAATGGATCACTTTTGTTGTACAATCTACAAAATGGGTAAACAAAATTCAATAACATATATAATTTTAATTTTAATAATATCTTAGCACATATTTTCATCTCTATCTTGCATATAAGTTTGTTTCATAATTTGCAACAACAACTTGCAGGTGTAAACTCAGCTTAACGGACAGACAGACAAAGCGAAACTATAAGAGTTTCTAGTGTATTACGGAACCCTAAAATAATACATTATGACACAAGTGCGAAAAACATGACAATCGAAACGAATGGCTCCCTATCGGTCGTGTTTTAAAACACGTTTCGCACGTGTCTCGTACGACGTTTTTTAGTACAGATGGCCCTTCGAAGTTTTGGACTTGACGTAAAATGATCCACTTCTCGCACTAGAGCCTAAAAAGTACACCATCTGTACTAAAAAGGCATAATCGGTACAGTTTCCATGATTTTAGTGTGACCCTTGACCCAACCTTACTTGTGCTTAACGTTTGGCTGGGTTGATTTGTGTAAGATTGATATGTTTTGAAGATTGATACCTATGATGATATTTTAAACACATTAATACCTACCTATTTACCTCCTAATGCGTCTATACGCATAGTTAATAGGAGAGGCCTACGTCCAGCAGTGGACTATCATAGGCTGATGATGATGATGATGATGATTTACCTTACAGGGCATTTTTTATTTTTTTCCAAAGATGATTTACAAATTTGCCGTGACCAATGAACGCCTTATTAAACATAATGAATCCCTAACGACTACACTGTTCTAAATTGTTTTTATTGCTTTACAAAGCTCTCTGTTGCGTGTTACGGTGTTCAAAAGCTCATCGGATGCGTATCAAATCGAGTTCAGTTGATGCATTCTGAGTGCCGATCATATCGAAACTCTTATTGTGTTGACTTTAAAGTCTAATATTGATGGTCTAGTTTTACACCGTTGTTTAGGATCAGAACACGTGTTGACACCTAGGCAGCCACCCCTGCTCGGTTAGGGCGCGTGAGGGTGACGTCAAAGGGTAGCATAATAGTGATTTTAGTGACGCTTGTGTAGCAATAAATATAATAGATGTAATTTACCTGTATGCGGATATTTGTTATGCTTGGTAATGAAAGTTTTAAGTGGTGTGCGAAAGTTTTAATGACAGTGTTGCGTTACCAGGCTCACGCAAATAATATTAATATGAAATTATGCATACATTTTAATTATGCTGTAGGTAACCACCGTCATTCGTCGTTTCTGATAGCAAAGTATAGTTTCACGTATGTATGTTTTATGTGATATGGTTTACTCTCGTCTGAAAGAAATTGAACTTCGTAGGACACGTGTACTTGTGAATTTTGAAATAAGAATAATAATAGAACTTTATTATTCCGTTTGATGACAAAAATAAGGTAAAAACTAAAAATATATCCACTTAGTCGAGATATTTTTAGTTTTTACCTTATTTTACCGTACTGTTTCCAATTTATTTCCATATCTAGGTATTTTCATAACTCATAACATAACATCTCAAAGCCTCGCTTGCCGAATCATATTTGAACAATAAATTCGGGATGGGCACCGATTTCATCAAAGGACAAAAGGGTGACCCTACCTTCGATCCTCTTATGTGATTTACGTGCCTCTCTCGGCCGATAGCTTCTACTCTAAATATTGCTTATTGTGGAGTAGGTAGCATATCTACCGATAATTTTAACGCCATCGTATGTTATAAACACTTTCTTTTCTATATTGAACTCTATTTATAGTGAGATAAAGTTAGATTTTTATTCAAAGCAATGCTGAGTACATTACACTTACACAATATATTGAACCATAATATCACGGCAGGGGTGATTCTCTCTTATCTAATTTAATTTTAATGTTGTGCGTGAACAAATTATTGCACTGTCATAGCAAATAAAATGCTTAATGGGGATAATATCCTGCATCTGGTTCAGGGGGATTTTTTGTAAGTTTACGTGATTTTAATTAATACTGCCATAGCAGATTTATTACATGTGTTTTAGTGAAACGTACTCTACGTTTACATATTATTCGACATTCTCTTTTCGTCAGTAGACACCAACATAGCCTCCTGCCTACATGTGTCCTACCCAAAGGACATAAGCCTCAATACTTTTTTTAACTCTATGTCAATTAGACAAATTTCCAATTTGAATTGGCAATTTTTGACGTAAAGTAGGCACGAGGATAGTTGTTTACATTTTTTGTTTCTGCCGAACGGTGTGCCTACAGTTTTTTGTCACACTTCCATATAAAAACACGTTACACATTATAAAATCTTTGCATTGCTTCAAAAGATTTATAAATGCATTTGCTTTACACGTAAGTTTCCTAGTAAACTTGCCATAGCGAACGAACGAAGTTATGTGTAGCACGGAATAAGCGCGTTGCACTAAAACTTGGTCGAGGCAACCCGACCGCGGCGTTCAAAAACCGCTGCCGGTAACTTTCGACAACTTTTTGAGGGGATTTCGATGCTCGTGCTATGCGCAGTTTAAACTTTTATAAGTAACTTTGTTCGTAAGGTTGAAATATTAAATGCGATTTAAAATATACAACACCTAGAGTTTGTTTAAAATATTTGGGTTGGTTAGGTTAGGCTATGACATCTCTAAGTAGGTAAATCTCGGGGTAGATGTAGGTACCCTGCAGTAAGTGACAAAAACTTAAACGTGCTTAACTTATGAAAACTAAACGTTTAGTTTAAAATAAACTAAACTAAATCACCACAAGATTGTAGGTGACTGTATTTATAAAGGTACAGCATTTATTTACTTATGCAATGAAACTTCATGTTTTGCTACTAAAAATAATATTACTATTAACCACAATTTTGCTATGGTAAACAGTGTTGTTAGCGAAAGACTACAGGTATTAAATAACAATTAACAAAGCTTTTGTGACCCCACCCGTCTCAAAACAAAGATAAAACTTTGAATGTGAGAAACCCCGTTGTCATCTCGACATTGTTGGACATCTATTATACGAGATGTTTGTCCGCGCCCGGACGGACTCCGCAGGGTGGAAGGTGAATAAAAACCTGGATATTTCTCATATTTATGTCTGTGCACTCGAAAATATTCCCTGAGACCGGTGGTTCTCCGCAACGCGTTTGATACAGATATGTTCTCTGGAGGTGGTAACGCTAAGGAGCATTTTTGCGCGCAGGTGTATCGGAGCGTGGGAGGCTGCCCACCTGGCGCTCCCCCTCTGCCTCTTCGCTGCCCTCCACCCTCGCTGGCTCGTTAATGATGATGTGCTCAGCCAGCAGACTATTTCACTTCTGAATACATCTTTCTCACTTTTGATGCTTCGTCCTTTTTGCTTGCAAAGGGAGCGCTCTCTCGATCCCTTTCATTCGACGTTCGCCTGGTCGCATCCACCTAGTCAAGTCGGCAAACGCGTATCTACTTTGTGTCGGAAATGTAATGGAACAAATGCGGCTGGAATTAACGTCGGAACGAATGTCGGGATCGGGACACGGGGTCGTTCTCACCGGATATTTTCCACGCGATGATTCTGATGCGCATCTATGGAGCCGTAATAACCTCTGTGGCGACCTAAACATCTGTAAAACTAGGTACCTACCTACCTATATTATTGAATAAACTAAATACATTTTTGTTATTTTATACTTCCTGTTTCAACTAGAATTTAACCAAAATTATCGACAATTTTGGTTGAAGTTATGATGATTATGATGTCGGAATGATGTTATTATAGCGGAATGTAGTCCTGTATAGTTCATTTGGATAAGTAGATTGTTTACAGTCAGAAAAAAATAACTGCACATCTACCTACTCTCGTAGTAGGAAGGCACTCCTAAATATAGGTATCAGTTATATTTCTTAAATATGCTATTAAATAATGAAATTAGTCTGATTAGTATAAATAATTAAACTGGTAATAATATGTACCAATTTACTTATCTATAGATAGTTTCACTCACGAAGACGAGTGCTTTTCTTCGTGCTTGACTTACCTATTATTAAATTTTAGTTTCGACATAAACTACGTCTAATTATTTTCTACATGTCATGTTTCATATATCCGTTAGTATTACTTACCGTCAAGTATATAGTTTTCTAAGAAGATATTTCTCTAACATTTTGAATATTTCCCTCTTTGTTATCCAGTGATCCAAAAGGCGGTTATTTAACATCTTGATCGAGAATAATTTGTTAGGTGGAGCGCACTCGCCTCTTGGCGCTGACATTTGCAAGTCATGCTCTCTCTATGACGACGAGGTTTGAGCGCTTCATAAACCAAATGTGATGAACGATTTTCACTTATTTCATAGACGTGGTCAGAAGTATAAGTATATTATTTTAGATTAGAATGTATACCTACACATTATGCTACCACGCTTATCGTTGACACCCTTATGATTTAAATGAACATTATCCTGCCGGACCATCAAATCTGCCAGTGAATTTTGAATTAATAGTGTAGGAAGAAGAATAGAATTTATTTTGTTTGAGGAGACCTTTTTAGACACTTTGTCGTCTGCTCGTATGTTATAATAAAATTATTAGCAGAGTTAAGTATCTAGTGATGTCATGAGCTACACAGCAATTAGCGTTCAACTTAAGTAAACGAATTATTTTAATGCCCTTATCTAGTTCTATCTCGTATTTAGTAATACATAGGTATAATAGTGTATACCATAGGATTTGCAGTTTAGTTAGGTTACCAACTTATCCTTTTAATATTTTCCAGCATTTTGGCGTTAAGATTCTCGACACGTAGATGCCTTCGAAGTCAGCCATCTCCCAGAGAACTTGTGTGGGTGTTCGCCTTGGTAGCTGTGCGGCGCTTTTCAGTGTCAGTCTTGGCTTCTATTTTTGCACAAATTTGATGCGCTATACCTAGAGAGTAGTTGCACTACTCCTTAGTCCAGTCGCGGTAAGATAGAGGTCTGTATGATAGCGATTTTCGTTTCCAGTTCCGTCTTTGCATAGTAGGTATCATATTAAGTATAGGGCCGAGGGCTTCTCTGACTTGTTTCACTTTTTTGACGACCTTCTCGGTGCGTTGGTTCACCTTCATGTGTTTGTCAAAAATAACGCCGGAGTATGTGATATTTTTGGTAGGGCAGTGTTTGTTGTTTCGGTTTCAATATTGTATGTATATTGTATACCTATACCAAATTGCAAATTTCTAGTGCTAACGGTCAATGAGCTGTGCTATAGACAGACAATCTACAGCACAGCTCATTGACATTGAGAAACTATATCGGTTCCTAGTTTATACTACGGAACCCTAAAACCATAAATAAACCACATACATATTGTAAAAGAAAAATGGAATGATAAAGAAAACAAAACCTTAATATTCTTGCATAATATTTGTTATGTAAATATAAAATTAAACTTATCCAGGAAGGAAGTAAACTACAAAACCCTAAACATGCAGATTTTGGTAAAACTCGTTTTATTCTACAGTGTACTTTGAATTACATTTAACTTCTGTTAAGATTTTAAACACCGAAACCGATATTTCAATATTCCCTTGTCAGGGGCATATTCCCGGAAACATGAGAATATTCCCTCTGGGAATGTTTCCATTTCTGGGCATATTCCCAATTTCCCATGGCACATCACTAAATTATCGGCTTTACTTTTACGAATCACACACAACTGATCATATGAAATTTGTGGTCCTTCTCGTACCTAATATAAACTTTGAAACCCCCAGCTTCAAAAGGTACTCAGGTTATTTTCGTATTACTTTTGATGTTTTGCGGCTATATAATCGATTACTGTAACGTATAGATAAATAACAGATCCGTCTTACCACAAAGGCGTCTTCCGCCGTCGTCAGTCAATAAACCTTTTGACCGTTCACCAATTCAGCTTCGTGGAGCCTCCGGAGGCTAGCCGGGGCGGGATTATTGGGTCATTAATCACACCCCACCCCAAGCCAGTGATGTGCCAATTTATCGATACAGGAGGCCTAATATTAAGGTGCTAAATATAGCCAATATTCGCAAAAATGCAAGTTTCCAAACTATGTTACCTAGCTGTTCAACAACATTAATAGATCAAATGGCTGTCGAGTTTCTTATGAAATTAAATTTGCTAAAAATAACTACAGTATGATTGTTCAATGTTCATTCCACGAATAGTACAAAAGAGTGCTAAAACCGAATCTCAAGTAATTATGCCTGTTCATATAGAATCTATGTACAGAATTCACGTAACATGGCTAAATATAGATTAGATATATGTTTAGTCATACACCATATTAGTTACATAATTTCAAATTCAAATTCAAATCTTTATTGCGTAATCATGTTGTTACATATATAAGGTGTTAAAGTCAATGGAACAGGTACAGAAAATGAACCCTGCTAGGGCACAGCAATTTATGTTATAAATAAATAATTGTATCTAAAATCAGTCACATTTAATATAAAATAAAAATAATAATCACTTATTCAAAATCCACATAAGGTACCAATAATAATAAAATAATTTATAAAAAATGATTGATTAAAAAATAAATTCAATAATTTAGGGAACCGAACTATTACATAATATAACTTGTTGTCGCTTGTCTACTCTCCGTGTCTACGAAGCGTAGCACTCTACGTCGTAGACGTATATTTCCAGTGTCAGGATCCATTAGAGATGGGCCCAATGTGGACTCGCCGGATCGCTCTTACCGAAATTAATATTCGCCTGAATGGTTCGGTTTAGCTGAAACACTAATATCAATATCATGTTGTAATGCTGTTTTTTTTATTTGGGTTAATACATTTTTATAACTGTTAGGCATAATCGTCACGATTTGAAATATCGTTTTTAAGTTAGTGACTTACCGAGAAGGAGATGGCGGGACGACCTGGACGCGAATTGGCGGGAGAAATGTGACGACCGGGCCGAATGAAGGAAAAGAGGGGAGGCCTTTGCCCAGCAGTGGGACACTAAACCAGGCTGATAAAAAAAAAGTTAGTGACTTTATTTATACAGTAAAGAGATTGGAAATGTAGAAATTGGAAATCCACTATATGTTTGATTAAAAGTAATCAATTACGATCTATGGGTGATTCGACTGGTGAGTCTACTAATTAGACAACAAAAATATGAGTAATATGATAACAATCTAAAATAAAATAAAAATGTTTACTTATATCTCTTGTTAACGACTTCATAAGGGAGAGGGAACCTCATTTTATCAAGCTTGTAGATCCTTATTTAGTTTAGAAAATCTGATGGTGATGACACTTGTAGTACCTACTACCTACTCGTATATCGAGCGTGTTCAGCCAAATTGGTTGAAGCGACATTTTCGGTGAAAATGACTTATCTACTTAAATATGTATAATGTTCGAATTTCACTTTCATCCCTAGATAATATGTTATGTATATTCGACTATATCTTACAAAAAAAGCAAGATTAATACCTTTTCATCGATATAAAACGTACATCACTATTATATCGACCGCAGAACTCCATTTACATGGACGTTAGCGGTGTACATACTACCCACCTCCCTGTCGGTGTAGGCACCTAGCCATAACTCCTAAGCGCTTACTACTAATGCTCTATTTGTAGCCGCAACAAGCCTTTGTTTATGATTTATAACAACTTATGGACACTTAATAGGATTAAATAAATAATGTTTGAGGTGTGTATAAATACGTAATACAAAATATAAAATATTTTAAGTACGTACTTACTTACTATGAATGTTCAACGTAACGTATCTCGATCATTTCCAATGAAGAATAGTTTTATAAATAAATGCCTATACTTAGGAGAGAAAAGTATGCTTTTTTGTATTTACGGAGGAGGTAAAGAATCGATTGAAAAATCGTTTGCCGTGCGATGACGCTGTATCATATTCAAATTGGAAAACAATTCAAACTAGTTACCTAGTAATCTTATTGCTTTTAATTCTGGTAATTACCTACACGGATTTCCACGGTAACTTATGTTCGTGATTCTGATTCGCACTTGACCATTTTTTTATTTTTAGATATTCAAAAAATGTTTTATTTCAGACTAGAATCAAAATACTCATCCCTCGTAAATTACACGTTTACCTAATGTTGCAATTTTACGTAGAAAAAGCTTTTAATAAGGCCATTGTTTGTGGAGGGTTTTGTCCATAAAATAATTGGGGCCGATCATGGCTCGCGGCCGCAAAATAACATAAATGTATAGTTTTACCAGAGCTACGTTTTTCATAAACACTTTTTGTTTGCTTTCAATTCCCCGGGGGCGTTGCCGATAGATGTTTGAAGTTAAATCTCCCTTTTAAACGCTCGAAATGTGATTCAGTGAGCCTTTTTGAAGAGGCTTATGCGACTTAAACGTGCCTACAGCTTTTCTTTATTGAGTTTATTTATTCATAACTTAAAAGATATGGATTGGCTAAATACTTTATTTGTAGTAAAATCAGCATTATTACTTTTAAACCTCGTTTACGAAACGACTACAAAACCTTGTTGTATTCCAATAAATAAAAATAAGCAACTACCACCTACTTATATGGCAGTTACGTAAATATTAAAAGGAAATATCACACAGTAAGTACTTAGGTACTTATTAAAAATACAAACTCTTAATATGTCAATCACCAATAGTGCCTATCTACCTATCTTAACTACATTACATACTTATACAGAACGACGGCCGCAAAATCATATGACTGGCTAATATGTTGTCGTTCTTATAATATTGTGTCGGTTTTTTTATGTAATAGAAGGCAGACAGGATCGCCTGATAGTAAGAGTTAATATTAAGTATACATATTTAAATATTTATCACACGGGTTACTCACGTAATTTAAGTCGATAATTGCTCGACATGTTTCGATCCATTTAGAGGATCCTCATCATGGAGTATCCGCGACCAAAGCCCGACGTGTACTGCGTGCTTGCGCTCTGCTAGAGCGGGTGGCTGGCGGGGGCTGGTGCGGGGGATGATGAGGATCCTCTAAATGGATCGAAACATGTCGAGCAAAGTAACCCGTGTGATAAATATTTAAATATGTTTGAGTCTCACGTTAGTTATAATTCTAAAATTAAGTATACAATTCTTAGAATTACATAAATTACCTATTAATAAATCAAGTAATAATTTTATTTACAAATAGGAAATAGGGATATCAAAATTATACAGTTATAGGTAGGGTATTGCGTGTTAGAACTAAACTTACTAGGTACCTACCTTAATTGTGTACTTATCTTTATGAGTAAACTGATTTAGGTAAATGCATTTAATGCTGCGAGGATAGCGCTGCTAAGTTAGGTATAAAACCGCACCTACCTTAGAGGTACAAGTGGTACAACACAATAATTTCTTACGTGGGTGTATAATACTTTATAAAATTTCTGTAACCAAAAAAGGGAAACACACTACCTAATATAAAATTATTCAACAATTATCTAGTAAATATTTTCTACGTAGGAGGAACAATAAACAAACAAGTCATCCCAAATTTGGAGTGTCCAAGCCACAACAACATGACTGTAACGGATCATAAACAAACTAAGTTTCGTTCGCCTTCATTTAATTAAAATCTCGCTTATACGCGTCACAGTGGAAACTTAACTCCCTTACTACACGTCACCGACTACCGTTGGAAACGTAAACTTCGAGTGAGAGAATATGGTATAGTTTTGGTCGAATGTGTAACGCAAGGGCAGGGGTGAAGGCCGAGAAAAAAAGCACGTGTTCGCTTCGGGATTACACGCGCCCCATAAACAAGAGGTGAACAACATAGCTTCAGTCGTGCCCCGAGCAACATTGACTCGACACACGAATCCCATCCCACATATAGCTAAAATCTGTTTCATATTGAACTGAGGAAATCCGTCCTATAAATGAATTGGTGGCCTCATAGTTGACAAATTAGAAATTATGACCTATTTGTAATGATCATGATACTGAATTCAAGGTGCGACCACACCGCAGCTTAAAAAACGGTCACGATACGAAATCGCAGTGACGCGTCGTATGCGTACCGTTTTTGACGCATGCTCCCCCAAACCGCTGCTTAAAATACGCTGACGGTACGAAATTGCAGTGACGTGCTTCACGCGAATCTTTTTTGACGCAAACCTTCCAAACCGGAGCTTAAAATACACTGCGTCAAAATCATGCTTCAAATACCTAAATAACATTATTAAGTAGATGATCAACTGCAACCATCACAGCAACATGTGTATGTCATCTGATGAGGAAGAAGCTCTTCTATTAACATTAGAAGCTGATGAGAATAACAGGTTGGTTATTTTTAAATTATTTAACTTTTCTGAGTATTCGTAAAAGTGTAATAAGTAACATTTATTCATTTTAAAATTTTCATACTCCGAAGCGGATTCTTTTTTTTTTTTTTTATGCTATAGGTGGCAAACGAACAGACGAATCGCCTGATGGAAAGCGATTAACGTCGCCCATGGACATCCGCAACACCAGAGGCGTCGCAAATGCGTTGCCGGCCTTTAAGGTGGGAGTACGCTCTTTTCTTGAAGGTTTGAAGGTCGTATCGGTCCGGAAACACCGCTTGTGACAATTCGTTCCTTTTTCAAAAGCATGACAGATACTGCTAGTGAATTTTCCTTTAGTTTGATGATTTATTTTCAAATATGAAGTACATTATTTGTAAGGTATGAGAAATAAATGTTAGCTAATAATACCTCGGTAATATTAATAATTTTCCATTATGTATATATCGTCGCAAATGCGTTGCCGGCCTTTAAGGTGGGAGTACGCTCTTTTCTTGAAGGTTTGAAGGTCGTATCGGTCCGGAAACACCGCTTGTGACAATTCGTTCCTTTTTCAAAAGCATGACAGATACTGCTAGTGAATTTTCCTTTAGTTTGATGATTTATTTTCAAATATGAAGTACATTATTTGTAAGGTATGAGAAATAAATGTTAGCTAATAATACCTCGGTAATATTAATAATTTTCCATTATGTATATATATATTTTAAGGTTCCGTCGGTCTATTGAATAGTGTATTTTCTTTGAGGTTGTAGAAAAAAATTGAGCTTAAAAAATGTATCGTACATATACAACATCCTTAAGTACAATCCTTTCGACTTTCGACTTGACCCGACTTTTTGGTGTCAGTTTTCTAAAGTAAGCTTACTGTCCATTTATACTTTTTTGTTCACCTAACAGTTATTGGGAAAAAATAAAAATGTCAATCATTCGCCACGAAGACATTAGTTAATAGTAGACCTAAGAAGTTTCGTAAGTAGAATCGACTTATTTTTTTATCATCTTTGTATCAATAGTAACACAGTAGTGGAACATAATTAGCGAATTATATGAAATCGAAGATGTATAATATTAAAATTATTATTAATACCAAAACATATTTAAAGGATTGTATTTAAAAACAAATTGCCGTGTGGTGCCGGCTTAAGAATGTCATTACCCCCTTTCCACCTGTGGGTATCGTAGAAGTCTGACTAAAATTTGCTAAAAGTGGCACATGGAATTTATTAGTTTCGTATGATCTGACCCCTATTAGGAATACAGGCGTGAGTATGTATGTATGTATGTGTATATTAAAAAAAAACATAAGAATACTGATTTTCACAACTAATCATTAAAATTTGAGTAAACCAAAACAAGTTTTTATCTTTTTTTGCATTCAGTTTATTTGATGTGCTAATCAGTATTTTTGAATGGTCGGTTTAATGATTTCCTTTTTTAAAAGGTATGTCTAGAATCTGATAATCTCTATGTGAAAAACGAAGTGTTACCGACAATAACCGAGAAACCCCGATTCGCAAATCTTGGCGTAAAAAACGCTGCATTTACGAATCGGTTGCGTCTTTTACGTCACCGGTGTGGTGTCTCCCATAAGATCTCCGTGTAATATTTCTTGCGATTTTTACGCAGATCAATTTACGGTGCGTCAGCGTATTTTAAGCAGCGGTGTGTGGAGCATGCGTCAAAAACGGTACGCATACGACGCGTCACAGCGTCAGCGTATTTTAAGCTGCGGTCTGGTCGCACCTTAAAACGTTGTTTTTAATTTGTCTGAGCCTCACTATTGAGCCAGTAGTTGATTTAGGTACTTACTAAATGAAAAGTAATGGATGGACTTAACAAATTAAACCAATGTTAATTGGTAACCCGCGATTATACAGGTAGGGCTAAAGATTTAAGTATCTCATCTATTATATTAGTAGTACCTACATATTATTGTCATATTTCACTTAGGTATTTCATTCCTACTTAGTATCTAACCCAAACTTAAGTATACGCTAGAATTTACATGAAAATTAGGTATAACCTATCTAGTAGGTTATAATTTTCATGTAAATTCTAACCTCTAATGTGGCATTTTGTATCCTAACTGATTCTAAACCTAACGAAGACTCAAAGCGTCAAAGTAGGTATTGAAACATGTCTGCTAGAGTCCGCCTGCAAATACAGTTCTCACTTTAAGCCGCGTATAGCGTTCATGCGGGCTGGCTGGCTAGCAGTAAACTTGTGATAACAGTAAGAAGCAATTATCATTCACCGTGCTTTATTTTACGTTTTGTAAAAGCTAGCGCATTTCCTAAAGGCAAAGATTTCTTAGGATGAACAATTGAACACACAATCAGCATGCGTACGCAGTTTGTCTATTGAAATCGGCCGTTTACTTTGAAACGCGTAAGCATGCGTACGCGTGCGGGGTGCTGGACGCGGTCTCATAACATCAAACAACCATTTTCTACTATAGACAAAATGCGTACGCATGCTGATATGTGTCTTCATTCTTATCGTCAATGAAGAAAAAAGTTGTGACATGACTCCCATGATATGTACTTATCGCAAAACCATCTTACATTACGATTTTAGAAGTTGTTTGGGAAAAAGGGACTCTATAAAAACGAGTGGCTTAAAACGTGAACTCTACATTACTTATACGTATTTGCGCTTATTAAAACACTTAAAAAGATACGAAATCCTACCGCAAAAAACGGGAAATTACAATTTTTAAGCTTCAACTCACTGATTCCGATTTGTAGATTACACACACAGGTACACATCGTCGACCTAAAAACTGTTAGATTTTTTTATTTCGCTATAGTTCCTCTGGTTTTACTTCTATTGATGAAAGTACTTTAATATTTTTACAAAATTCAATCCTGTACTTAAAGCCAATCTTTACGGAACACTTTGAGATACAAAGCGCGAGTTTTTAACAACATAGATGATTTTGAATGCATAGCCTGTTAATCCCGTTTTAGCGGCCTTACCCGATATTCTGTGAGGTTTAGTATACCTACTGTTATTAAACGAGTTAATATGACCGGCACGGCGGGAACGCAACGTATGCGCCCGCGACATGTGCGGGCACAATGGCGACATTCTCATGGACGGTCCGGTAAGCTGCTTGCGTGACGTCAGGGGTGCAGTGCCGATGCAATTACAACGCTATCAAGTTTTATAGAGCGGCACTCTTTTGTGCACTACACTTGGATTAAGGCGCGGAGGATGAAAATAATTTTAGAAAACTAGTGTAGAAATTGTAGATTAGATAATGTTGCCGGATCTCAGGCCACATTGATTTTCGACCTTTTCATAGTAAATGAGGCATTTGGCCTTTTCATAGAACGTTGTGTGATTGAGAATTTTTACCTGACCATAAAAGTATCACTAATCTTGTGAAAATTTCTTAGGTAAAGATTAGTTAAAAAGCTGAGACCAAACCCTAGCATCCAGCCATTCCAGCCACACAGACAACATGCGAGTGTATTTTGAATGAGTAGTGTAGCAACCGGAATAGAATTGGGCCACTAGAAGCTACGGGATTTTTTGTGCCGAAAAGAGACGAATGGTGATGGCAAAAGTAAACTAAATGTTAAATGTTTAACCGACTCCAAAAAAAGGAGGAGGTTCTCAATTCGACAGTTTTTTTGTATACTCGACATCTCCGCGAATCGGGAACCAGTTAAAAAAACAAATATCGGAAAAAAAATCATTATAGATGGATGGGCCCGTTGGCACCAAATCGGGATCTGATGATGGATGTTGGACAAATCGGTTGAAGTCGAATTTTATTTTTTTAATTTGGTGACTATTCATATCAAGTGTTCCTATTATGTCACCTTATACATAATACATACTTTGTTTATAGGTACTGTCTTTTTAATGATATTAGCCTTATAAGCTAATATAGTTAAAAGATCATATCATTAGTACGTAGGCATTTTAAATGCTTTCATACTTCAAATATTCAGCATTCGTATTTGCGACTCACAACGAGTAGGTACTACACGTTCAATTAAAAGTCACCGAAGATTAATCTCAAAACAATTTCGTAACGCAACACAAATGCGCCGGGCTTATAGGGTATAGGTGCATTATAATAGGCGAGTCGATCCGGCTTACCGGCCGTAAGCGGTTCACGGCGTAATCCGTGTAAAACAACAGCCAGTTACGCTGTCACGAACTTTCTATAGCCGATGGAAGTTAACCGGTAATGTATTCGTCAATTTAATCCTTCGGATTGATTGCGTAACTTTGTAATACTCTTACGGAGCAAGATTGGAATTTTGTAAATTGAATTAATTTGCAAAATATTCGCTAAATCATATATAGAAAAGACAAAAAAAGTCATGTACCTATATGTAGATAACTAGATAAGGCACATAGTAAATGACGTTTAGTGTTTGAAGATTTTTAAGATATTCCTTAAGTTCGCTGCAGTATCTATACCCTACCTACTGTAGGTACCCAGAATTGAGAAAATTCACAGCTTCGTGACAATCGTGACTCGTGTCAGACAGTGATAATGAATAAAATATCTGTTTATTACACGAAGCTATTGACGGGAAATCAAGTATTAGGTATTCTTGGATGGCTCAGAATATCTATCCGTTTTTGAGGAACAAGATAAAGTAATTCTAAGGTTCGGTGTGTCGAATACCTTCATGGGTATACTTGTTAAGGTCACTAGCACAACCCAGGCTGCTAACACATGGCTAAACGGTGACTAGTGTCAAAAAATTATCCAATGGACACAATCCGTTAGCCCCGTGTTGGCTAACCCTTAATTATGCAAGCGCGCATAATGCAACTAAAGCAAATTGGCAACTACTTATGTTATGCATTTAATTTGGTATTACGAATAGGGACCTAGTTTTTTTCGTTGCTATTGTGTCAGACGAATAAATAATGATTATTTTTAGTACAGATGGTGCCTTTTTTAGGCTCTAGTGCGAGAAGTGTGTCATTTTACGTCATGTTCAAAACTTCGGAGGGCCATCTGCACTAAAAAACGTCGGACGAGACACGTGCAAAAACGAAATTCGTAGGTAACTCGTGCGATTTAAAACACTCCCTGTCGGTCGTGTCTTAAAACATCGCCACTCGTTTCGAATTTCATGTTTTTCGCACTTATGTCGTATATAATAGGCCTACTTGAATTTGATCCATATTGTCTGACACGAAGTTTTGCTTTTCCCCGCAACAGCAGTCCAGCACGAGCGCGGGCCGCGCAAGCCCAAGCTCCACATGGGTGCGCTGGCGCTGCCGCCGCCCATGGCGCACGCGCACAAGCCGCATGCGCTCAAGCTGTCGCCGCCCTCGCCGTATCCACCGCTGCCGCAGACATTCAACTTTCAAGTAAGCTTTCCTTTCTGTAAAATAAGATTTTGTCTATAATTTAATTTTTGATGCAAGCTTTTATCGTCGACTGTAATAATCTTTTTTGTTAGCCTCCGTAACCTATTTGGTAGTGACCCTGCCTACGAAGCTGGAGGTCCCGGATACGAATCACAATCAATTCATCACAAATATGTATTCCTTTGTCGTGGCTCTACCTACTGATGAAATGTATGTATGATAGATATTTCATCTTTTACACATTAAGACGAGTCTACTACTAGGGTTACGATGTTTCGTTCCAAAGTTTATATGCCCACCTTTCGACTCCATCAGCAGACCTGGTTCAAATACATCTGGACAGGTGTAACTAAATAAAAGCTTGTGAAATAATAAATGCTGGTGTTATCGGCCACAGAGCCAAGTCCGAGAACGATAGCCAATAGAACACATTTAACATGTCATCGATGTGGGATTGATTACGGATTTATCATTTTTTTTCTACAGTTCAGCATGAGCAGCGTAAGCGAGCCAGCGCCTCTAAGCGCGACTTCTTCTGCGGGATCGAGTGGTGCCGGTGGGGCGGGCGCCGTCAGTCCGCTGCCGCTGGTACCTGAGCCGTTCTTACCACCACCGCCGCTGCTGCACATGCTCATGTCCAGCGACAAGTGTCAGGTTAGAACTGGCGTTTTTCAACAAGTCGCAAGTGTCGAGGTCCCGATTCATTTCGTTCCGTTCCGGCCGCCACTGCTTTACAATACCCATCATCAGTGACAAAGTCAGTGTTCAGTGTATTAGCGCGACATCGATGAAATCAAACAGCAACATGATCCAATTTACCTACTTAAATTCCACTATCTGATATTGTAAATCAATCAATCAAAGCGTTTATTTGTAAACATAGGTATTTACAGTATGTGGATGGACAAGAATTTCAGAAGTTCTGCTATGCTTTACCCAGAGGTGTACAACAACTAGTTACAACAATCATTATGTAGATGATCAATACAATCAATAATACAATTTAGTTAGAAATTAATTAGTAAATGTCACGTTTTAAAATTATAAATTATTAACAATGGATAAAGAAACATAAATTATTGGTCAGTCAACATTTATAAATTATCATTTAAATAATTACTTATAGAATAATAGCATTTGTCAATTAATAGTGTAAATAATTTATTTTTAAAAAGTGGCATTTGCAGTAGTTTCAAGGAATGAGGCAGCTTATTATATATTATACATGCAAGGTGTTTCACACTTTTGCGCATCAGGGCTGTATTAGTAATTACCGTACAAAAATCTCGATTATATCATTGCCTTAAATTTCTCTAAACAACATTAAATTTCTTGAAAAGACCGGGATTACTAACATCTAAAATGTATCTTTTAGACACCGATTTACTGCCATCTCCCTAGATGGTAAATAAATAGGTAGGTACTTAAGTAAATGAAATGTTATAAGACTTTATACAGAACCTACCTCTTACCTCGCCTTTGTTCATAGGAGCTTATGTGGAGCGCTAAGCAACTGCAGCTTCAAGGCGATCCCTCGCTCCTGCGGCCTCCGCCAAGCGCGTTCGGGGCTCCGCTGGCACCTACCTGGGAACTTTTGCAAGTAATAATTCATCTTATCCAACTCAACCTATACAGGGTGTTTGGTTAGCGGTGTCGGAGCTTTTAAGGGCTTAAACTACAATCAATTTCATCGATAAATAATTTTTTTTTGTGCCAACGATGATTAAATTACGGCCATTTTAAAATTTCAAACAGACGAATAGGTACGGCGGCACATGATATTTCTGGAATTATACTTACGTTTGTTATCGGTCCTATCTTTGCAAAAACAAACTAGTTAGAGATCTCATTAGATAAGCAAACTAAATTAAGCTAATCATTTGACTCAACTATTTGAACAACAAGACTGAAAAAAATAAAAAATAGTAACAAATTCACCATAATTTTTCAATCCATTTTATTTTGAATGAAAACTAGGTCGTTAAAATAGGTTTTTGGTGTTTTTATTTGTTAGTACAGGATGTTAGCTAAAAAATAACACCATAATTACAGTAATAGGTACCTTAAGTACTTTAGGAATTACATGTTTTCAAACATGCACTGGAAGGATGGAAGGCAGCCACTTCACTAGTCAGTACACTGCTGACATTCATTTGTTTAAGGATTTTGCAACGGGAACGCTAATGCAGCTGTTAGAGAGTACCTTTCCTATAAAAAAATCCACATTATTGGTGCATGTACATGATAGGTATCCAGGATAATAAAATACTCCTCGTGTTTCTCAGCCAGTCAATTCGTTTGTTTTCTGGAAATACAATCTACTACGCAATAGGTACCACGTGCCTACGTAACAAAGATCAACTTCGAAAAGTGAGAGTTCGAGTAGTAAAAAGTACGTAAGTCTTATTTATGACCAACGGTTGTTGTATAGTATTTAACTGCATTTAAAAAATCGCTATAGTTTCTACGATAAGAAAACTGCACGATATTTACTACCTAAAGTTTAAGAGGGTGTGTACATTTGTACAATTGTACATTGACATTTGTAGGTGGCTTTTTGACTCAAGGGGCGGGCGAACACTTCCGATTGGGCGTCCGAGGGGTGACTTCTCGGCTTGCCTTGACTTTCCCCGCCCATTCGATACAACGTACGATCGATACGCCGCTTGTGACAACTTTTGAATCGGTGTTCTTGTTTAAATTCAATGCAACACTATTGAAAGAATCCGCTCATATTTATGATTCGCTCATATTTATCCGCTCATGTTACGACATTCTTATTACGCAGAATTAGAGTGCGCTGGGACATATTTTTGAACATTTTTGTATACACCTTATTTTGTCTTGACTGTACCTAGGTCACGTTGTTTCTTGTAGGTACAAAGCTATTATAGTTATTGTGGGTAGTGTACACAGAACAAAAAATAACGTAGAAGCGGCTTATACCCCGATTCTCGAGAGAAAAGATTCTGTTTTTTCTGTTTTGTGGTAGTGTAGGTACCTTCCTAGGTACCTTCTTTATTAACTGGCTGACTAAGTGAAAGGTAATACCTATTCTGTTGTGTAAGATCTTCAGTTTTATTTTAGCTCATTCTTAGGGTTCCGTAGTTCAGTTTAAACAAGAAACCCTGTCTGCAGGCTGCAGCTTAGCTCAGTGATTGTTAGTACCAGAAATTTGCCTATTGTTTTTTTTAATGAATATGAATGGTAATGAAATGGTAACTTAACCTGTACGTAGAAAGAATAGGATAAAAGCATTTTCTAAAAATTCTTTTAAAGTAGGTAAGTTACGTGTGTGTATAGAAGTACATATTCACCGCTACATACTGATCGGCTAGTAGGTGCAGGAAAGTACCTACAGCAATCGATACATTTCACATCTGCCCATTCTGCTCGCAGGAGACGAGTGCTCGCCTACTGTTCATGGCAGTCCGCTGGGTGCGGTGCCTGGCACCGTTCCAAGCGCTGACGCCGGGAGACCAGCTAGTCCTGCTACGCGCCGCGTGGAAGGACCTATTCCTGCTGCATTTGGCTCAGTGGTCGGCGCCGTGGGACCTGGCGCCTCTCTTGGCGGCGCCGGCGGCCCGCGCCCGGTTGCCGCCGGATCCGCTGGCTGATCTGGAGCTCAACACCCTCCAGGTATTTTGTACCTTCCGTCTCAGCTAGTAAGGTGTCCACAAAATGACAATTAGGTACCTACCTACCTACCAAACTATCTACGTGTTAAAATATATACTTCGGCGATCAGAGTCAAATAAGTACCTAGTGTACCTACTTCACTTACGTAGATATACCTACATCTTTGATGGAGTACGGTTTTGAGGATTCTGTCAGCTACTCATTTTGTAATTTTTAATGGTTACGTTTTCATAAGGTTAGGTAATGATTCAAACTTTATTCAATTATTACCTACTCATATCTTAATTACAAATAGGTTTAATCGCGTAAATTTACCTACGTTAAATATTGTTCTGACGTTTCAGGTACTTATGAGGTTAAATAACTCCGTAGAAACGTGTGTTTACGCGGTTAAGTCCCAATTGCAGTTAAAATTAAATTTTAATTAGGTTAGGTAGGTAGTGGGTCGTGAACGCGCGTGTTTATTTCTTAATTAATTTAATTCTTAACAATACTTTTTTTCAGGAAATATTGTGCCGTTTTAGACAGATAGCGCCTGATGGCAGCGAATGCGGTTGCATGAAAGCTATTGTCTTATTTTCACCAGGTTAGTCTTTTGTCAAATTATTCTTACGTCAATCGGTTCCTGAAATTTACATAATCAAGTCTGTCTACTTGCATTGTCATATCTCAAATTGTTTTTGTTTCAGATACCCCTGGCTTGAGCGAGACGCAACCTGTAGAAATGTTGCAAGACCAGGCACAGTGCATTCTCGCTGACTACGTCCGCACAAGATACACGAGACAACCAACGAGGTAGATACCTATTACATTTTTTTAAATCATGAGTAGACCCCGGTATCGGAGGTGCAAAATGGTAGCTGTCAAGTTCTTACTTAGGGATAGGTAAACACATTTTATGATGTCGATATCGATACTCGATTTTTTGTACAATTATTTTTTTATGAACAGTGGCGTTCAGAATTGCTTGGACAATTTATGAATGAATTCATTCATAAACTGTCCATGTAATTTTGAAGCCTACTGTACAAGGACCATTTATTTGTATATCTTTTTTCGGGATCTATGATAATAATTAACATTTAATACTCGATTTTTTGTACAGTTATTTTTTTATGTACAAAGACCTTTTATTTGTATCCCTATTTTTGGATCTATGATAATAATTAACATTTAATATATAAATCATCACTATTACAATACAAATCTCTGGTTGCTATTACATTTATTATATTTCGAGTTGCACGACATTGAATAAAAACTTTTGAGATATTAATACTTATAATAAATTATTTATGTCAATAGATAGTTAAAGTCGTCTTACAACAACGTCTTCGATTATTTAGCCGTCTTTACGAGTCTATTCGCCTAAAATATTTTATACAATAGAAATTCTCAAATTCAATTCTTTAAAAATGAATGAAAAACATTTAATATACAATTTGCAGAATACATTATCATTTCCAGATGTTGGAATATAAAAAAGCACATGGTTTCGAATTGTTATCAAGAGAAAAACAAAAACTTATGTTCTACTAATATTGATTATTTAATAAAGCATATTCCATTCCAATATTTGTAATCTTGCACATTTTGCATTGCAACTCAATTTTGTATGAAAACACTCATAAAAAAAGAAAAAAAATAAAACCAATTAAACTGTAACCGAGATCTACTTAAGTTTTTCGTCAGTTAATGTAGCATACTTTGGACCAAATTGGAAAACCCAAACTTCAGAAGTTTCATCGACAATTGCCTCAATAAAAAGTATGGCGATGTTACATAACATTAAATAAATATTTTGTTGATTTTGTAATTATATAGTTTTAGTTTATATCGTAAATAGGTATGTTTAATTAAAGTCTTAGCTTATTATTATGGTAAAGAATAATTATCGATATGTAACTTTAATTATTGACATCACAAATATTTTTACCCCATCCCTAAGAATTTGACAGCTACCATTTTGCACCTCCGATACCGGGGTCTAATCATGAGTTTAAAAATAAGCGTCGGCCTTGATAACGTAACGCTTTTAACTATGTCAAATGCATTATTTACGTACCTATTGCATGTGCTACGTCGTAGCACGAAAAATATTCATCAGCGAAGCTCAATAGCCAAAATAAAGGGATGTTATTTGTGGTTGTATTCGTTAGCTTAATATACCTAATAATACCTATTATTTACCTGTCTATACTACCTGCTATCGTGTATACTAACGTCGTAAAGTCGTAACGGCAGCCGTAGGTATAAGGTCCAAAATATACGATTGGACAATATCAGAATCTATTTGTTTTTCTTAGAAATGAAGTATTGGTACATATTACCTACATTAAGCCTTACGATGTTAAAACTGTCGTCTGTAGAAGCTGTAGTAGACAATTCTCAAAAAGTTTGTACATATTATAAATCACGTCTTGGCTTTTGGTAAAAATTTGTAGGCAGGTAGAGTCCATGATGCTGAGCAAGATACACCACATTTCCCAAAATGTCTCAGGAAATTTGAATGGAATTTTCCTTTTTCATTACCAGATTCCTTATTCCTTGATACATTTTTGGTAACAAAAAAACGTTTCATACAAACATTTTGGAAAATGTGGTAGATTTTACTCAGTATAATTGACTCTACCAACCTACCAATTTTTATCAATATCAAAGATGATAGAAATGTACAAACTTTTTGAAAACTGCTCACCATACAAAAGTCTAGTCCGAGAGCCTAACACAAATAAGTAAAACTGTCCTATCTCTCCAATTCGACAAGACCATAAAGTAGTAAAAACTATTCATTGGGATCTCATCACATCCATGTAACCCTGTAGGTTCGGGCGCCTTCTGCTTCTGCTACCGTCGCTGCGCGCGGTGCGCGCGCGCTCCGTGGAGCTGCTGCTGTTCCGAGACACCGTCGGCGACGTGTCTGTGGCCACCCTGCTGCATGACATGTACAGGTAATAATAAATGTCTCTATTAAGGCCGATGTTGCACTACTTACGTGGGGTTAACCCCTACTTCCACTAGTGTCGATGGTTTCAGACCGTGCGGGCCCAAAAGGTAGCGAAATCTATCGCCCTACTGCATGACATGTACAGGTAACGCGGTGTTAATCGGTTTAAACGTTAGAATATAGGTACCTACAAGGCAGTCTTTAACTATGGGGGGCCCTAGGCACCCAAGGATTTTGGGGCCCCTTTCGAAAGGAAAGTAAACGTGAGAATAAATGTGAGGAAAGTTGTCGATCTTTCGGGGGCCCCCTGAAGATGGGGGCCCTGGCACGTGCCCCTTGTGCCCTTATGGTAAAGACGGCATTGGGTACCTACTTAACCATTTAGCCGGGTTAGTTCGCTTGCTAACCTTACATAGATTGTGACTATACCGAACTAAATTAATATTCCCGATACAAAATGTTACAAATTCCTCACACATTAGTTATATTGCTTTAATCACTAGATGAATGACTTACAGGACACGGACTTACGTATGCAGGTAGTATTAAGTTCTGAAACCGTACCATTACAGTTAACGGTTCTCTATTACGGTTATGTTAGCAATTACTGGATACGTAGAGCAGATCATACTCGCACTGTAGCCGTACCATCAGTTGGCAAATGACGGTTACGTTAGGTCTTACTCGATACGTAAAATCATAAAGTTAGAATCCGCGCTAGAAAATAGTCCTTCATGCTCGCTCCAATGGGGACATCAGTGTAAACGCGGTAGACTAAAATTCAAATTAATTATATGAAACACATGTCAAAATAAATATACAAAATTAAAATACTTAGACTGCTTTACATGTCGAATAAACGCTAACGAATCTAACCTTTTCTTGCCAACTGATGTATTGCAGCGAGCGTCATGGAAATATTTGGTAGATTAATAATAAACATTACACATTATATTAACCACTTCGTATTCAATGATAACTTGGAAGTAGGTACATAATTATATAAATTAAAGTTATACCTATTTGTTTTTACAGAATGCAGCCTGCGCCAGCTCCAGCCTTTGGACCGCCGCACCCTCCTCCAACCGAACACTGCTCTTCGCCTTAGCTTCGGCAACGGAACAGATTTATCCTATCATCTCCTTCAGCGACTTCATAATCGTTGTCTCTTTATCGTCTATCGTGACAAGTGTCAATTTCGCATTTAACTACATACATGATTAATAATAATTGATAACTTATAGGTATTAGACAGGTCTGTACCTATAAAGAGAAAGAAATCATTAGCCCACAAATTCATTAAGTGCGCAACCTGGGGCCTATTTTTCAAAAGCTTGTAACTTATAATACAAGGGGGCGTTCTTATCCAACGAATGGTGTGAAAAGGGGGTCCATATTGGCACTTATACAATTTTTTCTTCGAATTTTTTTACTAATACCGTTTTTTACTCATAATCATCATTACTCCGAAAATTTTATCTCATACTTTTTTTCTTACTAAAAATTATACTTCTACCTACAATGTTCATAACGATTTTTATTTCGAAATGTTATCCTCCTAAAGTCGTCAAGTAGATTAATCTATACCCATAAAGTTATTTGAAATAAATTGTTAATTTATAAACATTTTCCCATTCGGTTCACCCTGTTGTTAATTCTTTTATGAATAATTCTATATGACATAAACTATGTAATTAGTCATCAAATGGGCTTTGTGCAGAAACGGTAAGGTTGTGGCATACTCAACTTTAGCATATTTCGTTGTGGCAGATTTCGAGTTGTTCGAATATTATTCGAGCATAATTTCGATGCTCCTATTTATGATGAGGCATAATCTGGATGTGCATAAAAAATATCGATATAGTTTGTTTTAGCATAACAGAGAAGGAATAATTACAACCTCTCAATATAATCGAGGTAGTAGTAATATTCAGTACGTTACTTAGGTACTGTGTTACTGAGCTGAGTACTTTCAAGGTTGCTAAAAAAAAATAACCTCGAAGACTAAGGCGGGAGCAAAGCTCCCGCCTTAGTCTTCTAACCTAACCTGTCCGAGTCGGATCTGCCCCGGAAGGTTTTGTTCGCTCGCTTCGCTCGCTCACTGCAGAAATTTTCACCCTCGCAACAAATTTGCCCAAAAAAATGCAAATCTAATTTCTGTCTTATAACACTCGGCGTAAATAATGATATGCCAAGATAGTTTTGGACAAAATAATGTTCGAAATATTGTTATTTAAGCCAAGTGATGTTTCTGCCTCATTAAGATTATGCCAAAATAGATTATGCCAAGTCTGTTATGACCTAAGTAAGCGTTTCGGACCAAAAAAGTTATGCCAGATAGAGGGAACCCGTTTAGTACAGTACTCTGCCACAACCTGATTTGTGCAGGTAGCAAGTGTTTACAGTAATAGTACGATTTATATTTAATTAAACAAAAATAATTCATACATAAAACCAGTACAGATAAAAATAAATATAACATTAGATTATATAGCATAAAATAAGTATAGTGAAAAATTATATAAACATAAAAGTTAGTACTAAAAATATGTATGAAAAACAACATTATGAATACAAATAATTCTAAGTGATGATAATTATGAATAAAGATTACTTCTAGATACCGATCATTATGATGTTAAATTGTATAAGAAACATTTTCGGAGTTCCAATAATCTAAGTTGCAATTTTATAAATACTTTGGCGCACCCGTGAAAAGGACTTCCTCTTGTAAGTGTTACAAGTTATAAGCTTTTGAGAAACAGGGTCTTAACACCTTGGCGGACACTAAACGCCTATAGGCGTAATCTCATTGTTTCTTCTATTGTGTCAGGAGCAGGAGTAGTGTCCGCCAAGATGTTAATAAGGTCCTACTAGTAGTTCAATGAGCTCAGTCCTATCTATTGATTCCGCTCGTACTCGCGTAGGTAGGCACATATTGGTGAGAGCAAGCCGGATAGAAAGTAAGTCCGCGTTAATAACGCGTCAGCAGCTCGTGGCACGGCTACTGGTACTCATACTCATACTCATTTATTAATAATGTTCCAAGCAAGCTGGACTACGTGCGATTCCAAAATTATATCAATACCTATCAATTTTCGTGTAGTTACCTACAAACAACCAGTAAGAGTGTTGCCTACCTGCGCGGGATAGTCAAGTCAGCCGGTAAGTCGGTAGGGCAAGTTGGCGATGTTTCGTTCTATCCTATACTGATACAGGCAACACAAAAGGCGCGATAGTACCTATATCTACCCAGGATATTGAAAACTAGGTACTTACTATATAAACAGCTGTATATTGTATTGTATATAAATATAATGTTGTAATATGATTCGTAAGTAGGTAGTATATGTACCTATTACTTATGAATCATATTATATTATGGTTGTTATTTGAAATTTGAGACCGTTTGAATCTGGTTTAGTATTACAGAGTAGTATTTTAAGATTAAGTACATACATACTACCTACATCTATTAGGTAATGTAACTGTTTAGGAGTTGCCACTATTTTATGAAAAATAATGCCTACCTACCTATGTATCGATCAAATTATATATAGAGATAGTATTTAAAAATTATAAAATATTGTATCAAACATATCATTTAGACACCTTTTTATTTATAAACAATATTTTTAGTAACGTGGATTTTATGGAAACCTCTCAGTTTAAATATTGGATAGGTACTCTTAGAAGTGCCAGTGCTCAATGCTCCACTAGTATTCGACATAGGCACTTTATGCGTTTATTTATAAAGGTTAAATTGGAATACCTAAGATTTTCTAATTCACAAGTGAATTATGTCGAATATTGGCTTAAAGCATTAGCGTGAATGCTAGATATAATTGTAAAAAAATATTAGTTCAAGTATACAGTAGTCGGCTTATGTTATGAATGTTATGATGGTCCCGTGTTTAATCGTTTGTCGTCGTTGCCGTCACGTTCTAACAAGTACCTATGCGAGTGAGACAGTGGCGCGTAGCACGATAAACGCCTGACCACCATAAGCCACCGGGTGGCTTATTATTATGGTCATGTTTTTACCGTTTATCGTGCTACTCATCACTTTCGCACTTGCATATTTATCAGAACGTGACGGCTACGACGACAAATGATAAACACACGGCACCAACATTAGCCTACTGGTACTGACTGCTACAGTCTAGATATGCGCGAAATAGTGGTGCTTTGAAAAGTAATGTACATTACACCGCGTCTTGAAAAACGTACTTCTTATCACACTGAGATTATCTAGTAGGTACAGTCGCTATAAGGTATATTGATTTAAACTTTCACGATTATCACTCATATTTTAAAGACAAACGGGTCTTAATCGCGTAAACTTACGTTTAATTATATGCAGGCAGATCTGCCTGCGACCACGGGTGTAACGTCATGCTCGAAACGTCAGGATATAATTAAACATAAGTTTACGCGACACACCTCTATTGTAATAGCGTTAGAGTGCATGTTCAGATATTTTTGAGAGCCGTGGCCGTTCCGATATATCTGTTGGTGATTGTACATTCACTTAAACACTAGTCATTTTGCCAAAACATCTAGTCGATGTATTTCTAGTCATAAGGAAAACTACATTATATTACAGTTATGTACATATATAAGATTTATTATAATATCTGTAATTATGAAAATGTCTACCCCTCTAAATGCATTAGAAAGTATATGGACACTTTGGTTTTGAACTCTATTAGAGTTTTTTGAAATGCATTTTTGTCTATCTTATGTATTAGAGGGTTAATAAAAAAAATTGACGTGAATAATCTTTGAAACATATTCATTAGTGTAAATACAAGTTTTAAACAGAAAAATCATAAAATGTACATAAATTACTCAATTATTTACTTGATGTTTTATTTAATTTTATCCCAGCCAAAGCTTTGTGTGCGTGTAGATTGAGTGAGCACCCTTAAAAAAATGCTCTTGATTTAGTAAACATACCAAGTCTGAGGAGTCGTGACAGCGAGAGCTCTCTGGCGACGAAACACGTAGGTATATTAGATTCGATAAGGTAACCGTAGGTACTTGCAACAGAAAAGTTCATCGTGCCACGAAAAATACGGCCAGCCATAAAGGCACACACAGATAAAATATAGGGAAGATTCCGTGTATTAAGACATACCTGAACAAACTATTGTCATCCTTTACCATCTCAGTATGTATTCCATAAGGAAAAAGAGACAAACAAGGTAGTTCTACTCGGTCGTGAATTATATCACCGACTCCATTTTCTTAATTTTTCTTGAACAATGCTACCAACCTGACTAGATAAAATGTCATTACTATTAGTGTTGTCCAGTCTTCATCGTATGCTTTTATCGGCAATAATAATATTTTTACCAAATTAGGTAGCGATGAACAGTGCGAATAAACCTTATTTCCTACCCAGAATCACGATCTTCTGCGATCCTTAATATGTCATGATTTCTAAATCTACACTTTAGGATAAAAATAAAATCACAAAATTAATGAAATATTTTCTTTAATTAAAATGTCAAATGTCATAAGAAGTGTTCTGTCTAAAACGTATGCCACTAGTTGGCGCCACTTAGCGGTAAGGTCCCGCTAAGAAACACAATTACCTAGCCTCAAAGAACAACTAACTAGAAGAAGGTCATTTTATTTTTTTACATAATTTTATTAACTTGTACAAATCATTTAAACACGAAACTATAGGCGCTCTGAGAATTTAGACAAGTTTCTGGACCTGACGCCTCAGTGCTGCCGCCCTGATGAACGGCATTTCAGAAAACCCTCATTATAACATGTTTTACGGAACTTATCATCCCTTAAAGCATACCTAACAATTTTCGTATGATGGCTTCATTATAATTAATCAGTCTACACAAGTATCACATGAGTGTCATTATTAAACTAAACTTACTTTACTTTCTGGTTGACATGACATTGGATGATTACCAAATATGGTGGGTACTACGTCAGAATGTAATCACTTATGGGTACGCCCTTGCCTGAAACAACAGCTTAAAAATGTGCGGAGCATATTTTTGAATACTTTTTAGGGCACCAGTCGTCTGCCTTTTTGATATTTTTGACCCATATTAGCCTTTGTTCAGTGTCCTGTGGAAACCTGTTGGAAATTAAAAACATCGATTCATTTTCTGAGTTGGCTATAAATAGATTTATCGATATCACGATCGATCGCTTAAGTACAACACTATGCAATACAAATATTTGAATCCCACTATTTATAATTACATTACGAATGCAAATACGAATGGTTAATTCACAAAGCTACACACATGTATCCGGCAACAAATATTGAATAAGATTTTCAGTTACTTTTACCTTAATAAGGTTCGAAATTTTAAAATTCAAGTCAAAACTAAATTACCGGTGAAACGTAATGTCTTTATTTTGTTCATTCAGGTAACCCTGGCGGTTTTTACACCATGGAACCACACAAGTCATCACTTTTATCACATTCCGTGCACTTATCGAACAGAAATATACATGAAAAGCTTTATTTTAATCACTTTTACTATTTGCGGTTTAGGTGCACTAGTATAGCCAAACAAAGATCGTTGACAGGCATTGCTGGCGTCACCCACAGATATAATAGACTCGGTCTATTAAATTAATAAGTCTATGAAGGCACATAAGGCAGTCAAAGAAATAGGTCAACATACAAATTTTAATCGTGATTGATGATTGTGGTTGGTCAGTGCCACATGGTTGGAAAATGGTTTTAGATATTGTATTGGTGGACAGTGTAGACGAGCCCTTATTACCGAGTGACGTAGTGAGTGTTGTATTCAACCTGCTTTTTGACAAAAGTGACAATGAGGCTTTGAGTATTAAATTTAATACTCAAAGCAATGACGGCAGTTCTCTCCCCTCGCCGCCCCCGCCAGCGCTGCCCGCGACCACCACTCGTTCTAGCAGAGCGCAAGCAAGTAGGTACACGTCGGGCTTTGGTCGCGGGTAATCCATGATGAAGATCCTCTTAAAGGATTGAAACATATCGAGCAATTAAATCAAACTGAAATTACGTGAGTAAATCGGTTCGCTAAATATGTTTGAATCTGTATTGATTGTAAAACGTCATAAATTTTGTTTAAGGCACTGGTCTCACCGCGAGCTACTAAGCTATGAACTATGGGCTACAAACACGAACAAAAGATACGCACTCCCGTGTAAATAAAAGAGACACGGCGATACTCGCCCAGCTATCAGCTATCACCGCCGGGCGAGTATAACCGTGTCTCTTTTTTTACACGGGAGTGCGTATCTTTTGTTCGTGTTTATAGCCGATAGTTCATAGCTTAGGTAGTAGCTCGCGGTGAGACCAGTGCCTTACGTAGTTAAATTTTGTGTAACAACTTTTGGCATTTAAGGAAGGCGGGAAATTCAATTTTTTTATGAGCGATCAAAAATACTGCCATAGATTGTTGGACAGAGTATATTATATAGCTTGTTTGACTAACTTCAGTAACACAATTGACGCGATCGTGAATTAGGGCCTAACTATGTACAAACAGCAACACTCCTAACTGACCATTAAAGACAGAGCAGAGAGAAAATGAAAGAGATAAATATATTTATATTATGTCAACTTCAAATTAAAGCCTAACAACTTACTATTTAACCCTCGCCATGTTGCGGATTTTCAGTGACACTAATTTATTTTACTGGCAATGATTACTGTTTGACATCAGCGGCCCTACCGCAAAAATCGAAATTCGTAAATTTCGAGGATTTGTCTCTCTCACTCTAATGACGCCTTCGTTTGAGTGACAGAGAAACATCCTCGAAATTTACGAATTTCAATTTTCGCGGTAGTATGCCAGGCGTTGAATGTCATCGAATGTCACCGATGTAAACAAAAATAAAATATATCGCGACTTAAACGATTTCATCATAAAAATGCCGAAAAAAATACCAATAGAAGCAAGAAAAATCGTCTTAAATACAATAAAATCTTTAAACCAATGAAAGGACGAAGGATTGAATAGTATTCCATTGGAAAATGTTTTGCAATTGGTTACTGACATGACATCACATTATTGCCATAGGTAAACTGTTTGTAGCGACACTGTGTCAGGGTCAAATAGAAAGTTGTTAGGCTTTAAATAATACACGGGAATGTTGATTGACGCAACTTGGTCGAATAATACAAATCGGGTTCCGAAATCATATGAGACTGGTATCACGACTTCTGCCGAACTCTGCTGACCAATGGAGCGGGCCTTGCTACGGTTAACCAATGATCGCTCGCGGTTTCTTCAGATGGTGACATTACCATGGTTACGTAATAACAAAACCGTTTAACCAATGATTGATGATTGATTTTCCGGAAGCTGATGTTACTATAGTTACGTTATATATAACATCCGCTTTAGTCCTGGAGACGTCAATCTAACTTCAGAGCCGGTAATTTGACTGCTAAGCTGCTATGTAGAAATTTTCGTTCATTTTCCTTTCAACGGCTGTCACTGTCAGATATTTTTTCAAAGTTAGAATTTCAGCCAGAAACTATCAAGTCTCTATTAAACATTTGTATGGTTACTGACAGATTAAAGGATTATAGGTAGACTGTCAAACGTCTATCTACCATATTTCCACAAAGGTTACATAAGTATTCAACTAACGTCAACTAAGAGATGTGACGAATGATAATAAAGACAGCAATAGCATTTGTCTCTGTCAATGGAAAAAATAATTTAAAATTGCCCGATAACATGGCTATTTGTAAAAATATCTTGAATTGAAAAAATACCTCGCCTATTAATGTTAGATAAATCATGGCAAGCCGTGTGCAATAAGAATACAATTTGTCACCACCCCAACTCCATTTATTTATTTATTATTTATTTATTAAATTGCACTCATGAACAACATAATATGTAACATGAACCCTGATGGGCGTAGCAAATACATTTACATTATTTTTATCTATATAGTATCTACATAACAGGTGTTAAATACCTACTACATTGGTACTTGTTGACAAAACTTAAATTATTATTACTATGGCAAGAAACATTATTGCCAACTTATAACTAATGCTAAGCTTATGCTCATTAATTTTTATACATCTATTCATTATAAAAATAAAAATAAAATACTTAGATCTGGGACTTATGGTATGAATATTATAAACTTGGTGTAGATAAGGCAGAAAGGCGCTATTGTTATTTATCTTCTAAAAATTCGTCTACAGAATAGTACGCTTTATGAACCAGCAGTTGTTTCAGTTTATTTACGAATTTGTTATATGTTTCTGCAGATCGGATGACACTGGGTAGGTTATTGTAAATAGTAATGGATCTGTAGTATGGGCCTTTTTTATACATTTCTATTTTTGGTTCGGGTAGAGCTAAATATTGGTTCCGGCGGGGATTTTTATAAAACTCAAACAGATGGATATGCTTGTGTACAAATTTTGCTGTTTCTAATATGTAAATTGAGGGGAATGTTAAAACTTGGAGTCGGATGAAATGTGGTTTACAGCTTGTGGTTTTCCGGATATTTGCGATGATACGTATACATTTTTTCTGCATAACGAATGCGTCATGTGCATCTACACTGTCTCCCCAAAGTAGGACGCCATAACTTAGTAGGGAGTGAGCGTATCCATAATATGCTGAGAGAGCACAAGGTTCATTAGTATTCATCTTCAAGATTCTAAGTGCAAAAATGAGGGATGATAGTTTGTTTTTTATTCGAGACACATGTTGTTTCCAGTCTAAGTGAGTGTCTATTGTGAAACCTAGTAGTGTTGAATCCGGTACTTCGTCTATATTTAGTAATGTAGTTATTTTGCCCAATTCTATTGGATGTTTTTGATGGGGCCTGAATTGAATGGCTTTCGTTTTTTTACTGTTAATTAACAAATTGTGTTCTTCTAACCAGTTGACTATTGTATTGTATGTTTCGGGTATGTGATAGTTTGCGTCATTACTTGTAGGACATTTAAACAGGAGTGAAACATCGTCTGCGAACATGATGCATGTGTGATTAGTTGTTTTAGCCAGGTCATTAATATATATCAAAAAAAGCACGCATCCGAGCACACTTCCTTGGGGGATTGAATTATTTACAATTTTGGGGGTGGATTTGAACGTCTGTAACTGTTTTAATTCTTTATCATATTGATCAATCTGTACATATTGTTTTCTGTCTTGTAAGTAAGACTTAAGCCAAGCAAAAACTGGACCACGGATACCTAACTTGTATAATTTCTGTAGAAGTACGGGATGTGAAACCCGATCATATGCTTTAGACATATCTAGTAATAACCCAACTCCGTAAGATTTTTCTCTGATATGTTCTAGTACAGTTTGTATGTAATTGTATACTGCAAGGGTTGTGGAACAATTTTTTTTAAAGCCGAACTGATTTTGATCTAATAGTTGGAATTTGATTAAGTAGTCGTTGATACGAGTTGTTATACATTTTTCGAATATTTTTGATATCGTGGGAAGTAAAGCGATGGGTCTATACTGATTAGGATCATCTTTTTTACCAGTTTTTTTATAAACTGGTCTGATTTTAGCTATTTTTAGTTTTTCAGGGAAGCAACCTTCACGGAAGGATTGGTTTATCAACTCCTCCTGCGGGTGTCGTAAGAGTCGACTAAGGGATTGAACTGTCACTGACCATTGTTTGATCAAAGATTGATGATGGGCAGCAGCGTCATCACAGTGGACACATAGTCCGTGGGCTAGTCGGTCTGAAATTAGAAAACGGTATAATTTGGGGGTACCAAGTGTTCTTTTTACAGTAGTTAAACATATTCATAAGGATGTTAAAAAAGTATGATAGACATCTCAAAGTGGTAGCTAATAGGCATACGGGCTATTTCAAGATTTCCGTTGTATGACAGGTATGGTTAAAAATTAGGAAGTACAAATTTTCCTTTTCACGGCTGTTAGGTAAGCTTAGAAAAACGTCAAAAATGCAAGATTGCCATTTATAAGTGCTACCTAACAAAAATGGGAGCCAATCAAAAATGGTGGATCTCAAGTTTTACAAAATCAAGTATATCTCGAGAACTATTAAATATATCTAATTACTCTCTTGAACAATATTAAAGGCATATCTGTAAGCTTCATATTTTGCATATACACCATATAGCTAAAACCAACCATTAATTAATTATGACCAAATTTATGAAAATTTCATGATTTTGTTTTTTTTTTTATGTCGTGTTTTTACATAGTAGTCATCACGCTAGAAAAATTAAATATTTTTTTAAAGATAGTGTATTTAATAAGCTTTAATTTGATGTATGTAACTTGTTGGCGGTATTAAAAAAAAGACCCATAAAAAATATTTAAATAAATTGTAGTCATTATCCACCGCATACTTAGTGATTTAAGAGGCGATGGAAGTGCCACTCGTAAAAAATAGTGCTTATTTGAAAAATTAAAAAAATCGCCTCTTAAATCACTAAGTATACGGTGGATAATGACTACAATTTATTTAAATATTTTTTTATGGGTCTTTTTTTAAATACCGCCAACAAGTTACATACATCAAATTAAAGCTTATTAAATACACTATCTTTAAAAAAATATTTAATTTTTCTAGCGTCATGACTACTATGTAAAAACACGACACAAAAAAAATCAAAATCACGAAATTTTCATAAATTTGGTCATAATTAATTATTGGTTGGTTTTAGCAATATGGTGTGTATGCAAAATATGAAGCTTGCAGATATGCCTTTAATTTTGTTCAAGAGAGTAATTAGATATATTTAATAGTTCTCCAGATATACTTGATTTTGTAAAACTTGAGATCCACCATCTTTGATTGGCCCCCATTATTGTTAGGTAGCACTTATAAACGGCAATCTTGCATTTTTGACGTTTTTATAAGCTTACCTAACAGCTGTGAAAAGGAAAATTTGTACTTCCTAATTTTAACCATACCTGTCATACAACGGAAATCTTGAAATAGCCCGTATGCCTATTAGCTACCACTTTGAGATGTCTATCATACTTTGTTAACATCCTTATGAATATGTCTAACTACTGTAAAAAGGACACTTGGTACCCCCAAATTATACCGTTTTCTAATTTCAGGCCGAGTAGCCCACGGACTAACATTACTGCGATCGCCAATCCGCTTGCCCAGCGTGGCGATTATGGGCATTTACCTCCTAATGCGTCTATACGCGTAGTTAATAGGAGAGGCCTACGTCCAGCAGTGGACTATCATAGGCTGATGATGATGATGATGAAATCATGGCATCCGATTTGAAGAAAACATACTTTTTTTTATATGGTCCTTATTTTTTGTTACATTAATGAATAAATTCTTGTTGACCTCGTAAAAACATTAATAAATTACTAAACGGTTTTAGACAAATCTATGAAGAACTGTCGTTATCCAGTTTCCACTAGGAACAACGACATCTAGCGTCTAATAATGGCCAATAGCTAATTCTTAATTTTCGTAGACGAAGGAATCTTTATTATTATGTCAACTAGTTTTCAAATACTGAAATTTTGACGCAACAAAGATGACATCATCGGGGACCATCGGAAATGTCGCGATTGTGCCTACTAACGAGAAATACCGAACCCCTAATATTACACGACCAAATTGCATCTTTTGCCAAGTGGCTCAACATTCCTATATAACTGACATGTGATTCTCTTTCATGCAATATTTCCAATTTCTGAAGTGTATACCTAGCTGTGTTGCTGTTTGTACGTACAATAAATCAATTTTAATTCCTTAAATAAATCTTACTGGTTTCACTTTCTGTTATAAAAACAACGTACTTTATATGAAATATTTATTATGATGCTTACAAAAGTAACATTAAATACGAAATCGTAACAAAACATAACTGTCCCATCGTCATCATTCAACTTGAAGTACATATTTTTCAAAAGAAAATACATTATTATTAGGATTGTACAAGCACAAGTTAAAGTTTCACAAATAAAAAGCAATGAATCACCTGCTTTTTCATTGTTTTATTCAGTCACGTTTACTTGTCCAATAGACCTTATTGCTTCTACAGTAGATAGATCAACTGAATCATCTTCTATAGGTTTCTCTTCCTGTGGTTTGGGTTCCTCTTTCTTAGGTTCTGCTCTAGGAAAATCCAGTTTTGCCCACGCACCAGGCTCCCCCTTTTTCAGTTTTATTTCAACTTTCGAGGGCAACATTGATGCGCTGCTATTCTCAATGCTTATGACCTGAAAAATTTACAAAGAATTTTAATTAGACAACTATGTTGTTTGATTACAATTTGAGAAGACCATATACCAACATAAATAAACATATATTTTTTATATTCAAAATATGTCGACCTCCAGTTCCAGAAATATCCTCTATAGTCGCCTCTTAGTAGAATGTGGAAAAGTTGATGTTAAATTCAAACCCCCTTATTCATAAACGTCTGCTAACTTAACAAGCCGCTAATAACTGTTTGTCCCTTTCAGTCTTAACAAAGTGTCCACAAGAGCAAAAGGGACAAACAATTATTAGCGGCTTGTTAAGTTAGCAGACGTTTATGAATAAGGGGGAAAGTATATTATTTGTTAGTCAGATTTGTACAGAATATCAGTTTATACTGTGTATTAATCATATACATTTAATCCACATACATTGTTCCATAATCTACTAAGAGGTGACTTTAGCACCTAAGTTTATGTTAATGCACTTCACAAATGAGGGAACTCTTATAAAATAACATGCATAATAAAATAATACACATGACACTTACACCTCGAAGTTCAAGGTCCAATTCAAAGACAGCATCACCCTCCTCCCTGAATACCAATTTTGTATTCAGTCTAATAGGGTTCAGCCTCACAAAGCTCAGGGTGGGGTCATACTTCTTAGCATACACACTGACAATTACATAGTCAGGTGTTTGGTGCCAGTCCCAACGACATTTCACTGTGCCTGCAGGTGGACCCTGGAAATAGATAATTTTTTAATAAATGTTACATGCAGATCAAGAGCAGTCAGGATTGTGAAATGTGGAAAATTCATCTGCAATATTACTGGTAAGAGATAACATCACATAGTTGCTCTCCAGACTTCCCAATAGTGGTCTTGCATTATAAAATTTATAAACTCCAATGACTGTTTATTAAAATGATTAAACCTAATAATAGTTTGGTTATAATTTAAATTGTTTCCTAGTTGTCTAGATATTTGGAATAATGCCTTTTAGATGAAACATCCAAATGGGGATGAGCATGATTCAAAAATGTATGATAAAAACAAGTCCATTGCTGCTTTAGCCTGATAATCAATGCGCGGCGGGGGTGAGCTGTTTTCATAATAAATGACATGTCATTTGACATTTAGCTCGCCCCTGCCGAGTATTGCTAATAATGCTATGAGCACTATGATGCGGTTCTATGATTTCATTTCTTACGTGCCTATTGGAGCCATCTACATATTTGGTGGTTAGTGTGTCAGTCATGTAATTTTAAAAACTTACTTCTTTAGTCCATTTATGAGACCCAGTGGTGCACCCTGGCTGACTTAAGAAAACGTTGAAGTCAGTTGTCCTCTTCTGACAACATGACCAGAACTTCATTCCTTCATGGAATATGGGACATCCTGGGTGATAAGTGCAAGTTGTCTCATTTGTTTGTGGGCCTTCATATGAAGTAGAACAGCCACCATTTTTACAACTTGTACCAATAGTCACATTTCTGCAATCATAAAATATGTATATAAATTCATTTAAAAGAAACAACATTGGTGACCTTCGGCGTTTTTTCTTTAGTATATGACATCCAATATTTATCATTTAAAAGATATAAATGTGATAACATAGTCCAGATTTATTTCAAAAGTATATTCTTTTAAAATATTTACCTAATAGTAATAAATCTAAGCAAAAGGCTATGGTGTTGCCTATGTAAAGAAAGAATATCATAGTCATAGGAAAAAAATTGCATCAATTCTAGACTTAAGATAGATTTTACTTAGAAATTAATAAATAGGAATTACCCATCATTAACTGCAACAGTTGGCTTTTGTGAATTCTGGACAAGTTGTTTAAGTGAATCAGCAATACGGGCTTCCAGTACCACCATAGGAGTGTCAAAAGGAGGCCGGGTCAGTTGTGGACCAACTATAGGGGCTCTCACTTCTATTAAGTCCTTTTTCTCGAGTTCTTTGTCAAGAGGTTTTTTTTCTGGTTCTGGTGGTTTCTGTTAACCAAGAAAGAAAAAATATCAGTTACCTTATGTATAAACTTTTTATGATCTAAATGAAATATGTAAAAACAAAAACAATATACCAACCACATTCGAGTGCTTCGATAAGGTGCAACCTTTGATATTAAGGAACTCAGTGAAGTCCACACTCTTCTTGTTACAGCATGACCAGCCTTTATAAGCGTCGTGGAACACAGGAGCACCCGGATGATGCTGGCATTCATCTAAAAAAATATTTTACTAATTAAGAACCGTTTTGAATCAAATCAATACAGAAACTGTATTGAATTGAGAACACAGGAGAATTTTCTGGAATTTTCTACCTTTATCATTTAGACTTGGGTTGAATTGTTTGCCGCAACCGCGGTTGTAACATTGAACTAAATTTTTATCTTCAGGCATTTTCAAGCTGTTTTTCACCTGAACTTATTCAAAATATCCAAACGAATTAGCGGAAAACGATATATTATTAACTACTCGATTCGGACAGCACATGAAACTTGATTGATTTGATTTGACATTGACAAATTTGACAATGACAAATTGACATTGACAATTTGACAGCGAACGATGAACATAGACAAGTTTTTTTATAATTTTAGTCTTGAGGTTAGGCGAAAGCACTAAGCCATACTGTCTGAGAACATAGACAAGTATGTCTAGGTCCTAAACGCCTCCTCTCCGAAGCTCGCGAAGACATGACTCTCGCCTTTCGACTTTTCATGAGTGAATGAAACGCGGCCTTAACAAAATTAAGGAGAAAGCCTGCATTGCACGGCAGGGGACAAGCCTGTATAATTAATTTACTCTTTGGGACAAGCCTGTAATGGTTAGCCACCAATTTATACCTCTTAGGGTTGCTATCAATATCAATCAATATACAGTGTGTGTCTTTCATAACGACATTGCTTTTAAGGGGTGAAAGTACAAGTCTTAATGAACTGAAATTAGCATATTTAGTTAAGGTATTTAAAAAAAATATTTTTCATACAAATTAATTCGGCACGTAATGTATCAGTAATAACTAATAAATTAAACCTAACAATTGGCATATGATTTCATTGAAATCTCGCTCTTAGTGACATCCTGACAATTACAATTAATTACGTATTTACATCCTACATGTCGGTGACACTTTTCGACGACAAGTCCGTCAAAAACGAGGGGCCGCACATAGTGTGCCACTAAGAGGGATAGGATAGACATAGTCACTTACTACTAAGAAGATACTTGTGTGTGTGGCACTTAGACTTAGCATCTAACACACACACACACACACAAAAAATAGTGGCACAGTGATAAGGACGGACGATTATCGTTCCTTTTCACTTCCACTAGTAAAAAGTTTCATAAGACCATCCCTTTCGTTCTTGCTATTATTATTACGTTGTCAAATCCATATCCATATTCTAAATCCATGGTCAAAAATCATGATCCTTGTTCATAAGAAAAGGACTTAACAGCCCAGGGTGCCTAGCCAAGTTGCCAATCGCTATCGCTCAGTAGTGTATTTTACTTTTCTGTCTTTGTCATTCATTCATATAAGTGCGACAGAGACGATTAAGCGCTAGGTAATTTTGTGTTAACTAAGAAGGCGGAATCAGATAATCGTTTTGTTTGTGTACCGATTGAAAACTTCATATTGATTGAGTTGAAGTGTCAAGATAACATCAACTTTGTTGATCAACAGACTTTACTAATAAATTTAATAAAAATGTTTGAACTAGGTAATGTGATTTCTAAGAAGTGATAATGTATGTGCAGTGATTTTTGATATCAGTCTAGTTCAGTGAACAATACGATTCCAAATGTGCTGGCTAACACAGTAAGACACAGAAAGAATTGTTGATGTAAATTCGTTGTGCTAGTGTAGTCAAAATCTCGCATGTTTTAAATTGTAGTGTTTTCTAGTAATGGATAATTCAGTAAATAAGTTAACGTCGGCAACAGTTCACAGTTACTTTAATGATTTGATCGAATTAAAATGGAAACGAAACTAGCTTTTCCTCTCAGAAACGTCAAATAAATGTTTGCATTACATTGCTGCGCGAGATTTTTTTTAAAATTAATTACTCTTAAATAATAAAGGCAATCGTTATATTCTTTTAATAAAATGGTTAACAACACTTTTATCTATCGTTATTTAAAAGCAATGTCGCTATGAAAGACACACACTGTATAATATTAAAAGTCCAAACGTCGAAACTCATCAAAGCGGTGGTTAGTCGCCAAGCGTCTAGTATGGGCTTTGCTAAAACAAAACATTCTCTTATCTGTCACAATCATGTCATTGATGTCATTGTCATTTTCATTTTGTATTTTGCGTTTACGGTTGACTTGACAGTGTTTATTTATTTTGTATGGCGTCGGTCAATTTAGCGATTAAGCATTTAACTTCTATTGAAACAAAATGATATCTTTGTTAAGAATAAGTAAGTCAATATCCATTTTTATCGCGCTTGCTATTGCTTCTCAATGGGTAAGCCAGCATTACTTAAAAAAAAAGAAGAAAGTAATAGCGCCGAAAGAAATACACGAGGTTTTGATGTTTTCTTATGGACTTGGAGAACTTCAAAAGAGTAAATATTCAAGATGCGTCGTTACACAAAGCATGGACCGACTGTTGTATTTTATTAACTCTCCGAGATACACATTGGACATATGCATGTACGTTTTGACAAATTTGGATTTGGCCCAGACTATACTAAAACAACATTTCAAAGGGGTACGAGTTCGTATCATAGTTGATGCAGACATGGCGTACGCTTCTGGTTCACATATAAGAAAACTGGAGAAACAAGGTATACCTGTTAGATGGATGAAATCAACAAATCTGATGCACCATAAGTTCTCATTAATAGATGCATCAAGTGAAGACCTTGCTACTGTACCTGTGGTGATAATGGGATCTCTTAACTGGACTAACCAAGCTTTGAGTGGCAACTGGGAAGATGTTGCAGTAACTTCACAAAAGGAACTTGTGGAGAGGTACAAACTTGAATTTGAAAGACTTTGGGTTCTATTTAAACCTATAGTGGAGAAATAAGGTTGTGTTGTATGTAGTACCATGATGTTGCATTTGGAAAGATCATTACTAGTTTTGTTTACTTGTTCTGAATTATTATTGTCTGAAGCAATTAATGTCATTTTGAAAAATACTAAAAATCTAACTTTTTGTAACACTTTTGCTTATTATTAAGCAATAAATGCTGTCTTTTCTGCCCTACTCCTACCTAGTACAATAGTCATTAGACAGTATCTAGATAAACTAGCTGTCAGTATTTTTTGATTTAAAAAATATTGTTGGGTTTTGGTAGGTATTCTCTCTCACCTGTTAAAAACTGGTATTCACTCTTCCACTCAGCTGGTATTTGCTGTGTTCTCTCTTATGTTTTTATTGTTAAAGAAGAATATTCATTACAAGAAAAGTTGATTTTGGTATAACCAAATAATTTTACTAATAGAAAATATATGTACTTGTTTAGTAGCTAAAATGACTTACTATTATGTACATTATCATAACTATTTTTATACTACTTGCTAGTTGTATGTAAATTAATCATCTATTATTGTTATGAGTATAATCTTAATTAGTTAGCATAATGGTTTCCAAATTTTGATACTGACAAGATAGACATATAACAGACTATAAAATAGTCACAGTACAAGTATTAAAAAAAAAACTTGTTGTTACAAGATTAATGGCACTTGCTGTTTGCTTGCATTCCATGCCAGTTTCTATAAGTAACGCCTGAGATCTTGCATTCAAATGGTAGGTTATGATTTATGACTCTTGATAATTTGATAAGTGCTACAAGTATTCGTAAGTAAGTAAAAATGTTTTAGTTGGCATATAATAGGCACAAGGTGATTGGTGAAATCCAGATTTTTTAATTATAATATATGAGGTATTGTAATTTGTTATTGTTACTTAGCATATGTTCTGCTGTGATTCTTATCCTTAACTAGTGTTTTTGTACTTTCAATATTTTCATAGTAATTTTTGCATAGGGACATTACGTCAGGGATAGTGCAATACTGCGTATCTACCAAAACATATGTGTTCAAATATCAAACAATTGACACTCAAATTGATCCTAATTGAATTTGTTAGTTATGCGCAAACCCCGGATGACGGGAGCAAAAATGTGTTTGTCACTAGTGCTTACTTAAATATCGACTATTCTATCGACATCCATACCAACATTTTATGAATTAGAAATGTATTGATCAACAGTAATTTATGCAACCGAACGTAATCAGAGGCATTGCGATCTAAAATTGATAAACAATAATATGTCAACAATACCTAGTACCATATGACAGTTACAAAACCAAAATTAAAGCCTAAAAAGCAGCTTGAATGTCGTTCAGAATTTCAAAGTCCACTTGTTAAGATTACTTTTACATCCTCAAGGCGAAATTATTCACAAAAAATATCATAATGTGTTGACTAAAAAAATTGGTGAATTCATATTAAAAATCTTATATATTTTTGATATCTGGAAAAGAAGTGGAACTACTAGGGAAACATAACTAACATAATCTATAAATTTCAAATAAAAAAATCGTTCATATGGATGTCGATAGATTAGTCGATATTTAACTAAGCAGTAAGCACTAGTGACAAACGCATTTTTGCTCCCGGGTGTTTCTATCATTTCGTGCAAATCATATGTTTGCTGAAATAAAAAATAAACTAACTCCTAAATTCATTTCAAATATTTTTTATATGTTGCGTTAGGTTCATAGGTATACTTAGCATCTAAAATTAATTCTATTATTGCAACATAAGATATATAAATAAAATATAAACATGCTAAAAACTCATTACCATCACCAGTCAGAACCTAGATTTACAGATTTGAGAGCGAATTACATAACTATTACATGTACTACTTTGATTCAACCTCTTAATTTAGATGAAGTATTTATAAGGGAATGAAAGTTTAGTGGTTTAACAGTTTTAACACTGAATATTTAAATCCATTGCAGCAAAATCTTTTTGTAAAGAAAATAATTTCATTACCATAAATATAGTTTGCAACAACGGAATTGGCCAGCAGGCATTGCAAATGTTATTCTATACGAAGTTCCCTCTGTCCGCGATCCCCACCTCAGTCGGCTAGTAAACAGTGAACACGACGGACGTGTGCCATTTTTTTATGAAAAAATATATCGCGGCGGAGTTTTGGATTTGGTACAGTTTTTTTTTCATTACCATTTGCACTGTTTTGATATTAATTTTTAAGTGTTTTATTGAACTGTGAATACTTAAATAATGAATATTCTATTCGAATGCTTAGTGAATGAATGGACCTGCAATTGCATTTATTTTTAAAGAGTTAATCTACAAAAGGTAAGGAAAAGTCATTACCATTCTTGTCATTACCGTAATTTACTGTTAACATACTAAAGAGAATGGTAATGAACTAAAAATTATGGTAATGAATTTCAGTATTAAATTCTTGCCACCATCTTATGTTAATTACCATTCTCGTTTTTTATCATGCACCTGACTGTTGAAAGTAACAAGTAATATTCAAAACTACATTTTCAGTAGGTATATTCCAAATATAACAAGTTATTCATTAAAAGATCTCAAAATTCACACTTAAACTTTCGACTACGTTATTTCTTTTTTTGACCTATCATTACCAACATCGCATTTTCATTCCCATGTTCTATACGTCATTACCATTTCTTTTGGAAAAATTTTTTGTTCATAAATCGGTCAATTTTGCGTACAATTGAAAATGTATTATAGATTAATGTTTCTTTTTCGTAAGTCTTACCATTGCCACAACAAAAAAATGAAAATAAAAAATTCTCCCAAATTCTCCCAATTTGCACGAAATGATAGAAACACCCTCCCGTCATCCGGGGTTTGGTATGCGGTATTGCACTATCCCTGACGATTAGTAACTTTCATGACTGTGTTCATGATATAATAATTACTGTATGTCACAAAGCCCTTGCTCTATTTTAGAGCCTGTGTAATAAGTGGCTATTCTTGTCTCTCAGAGGCAGATTTAAATGTTAACAGAGTCAATATTAAAGTTACTAGTTGACTACAGCAACTTAAAAGTTTATTATTATTTAATCCCTTCTCAATTTAGAGTGCTCTATGCTTCCCAATAATTGTTGACCAATGATGAAATATTTTTTAGGGTTCCATAGTAAACTAGGTACCCTTATTGTTTTGGCATGTCCGTCTGTCTGTCCGCAGTATAGCTCAGTGGGCGTTAGTACTAGAAGTTTAGTATTATACATATTAATCACGCCGACAAAGTGATAGAATAAAATAATGAAAAAAAAATCCCCACACATATTTATAGTAAAGATTTTTTTTTTTAATTTGCTGTAAACCTATAGTGTGGGACTGTGGGGTATTGTTGAAAAAGTCTAGAAAATAATAGAAAATAAAGAAGGGAAAGAAAAAAAGAAAGTTCCCAAAAGAAGGTTATTCTTTTTTTTGTCATTATTTTCGAAGAAAATTGTGACGAATGCAGGTGTAGTGAGAATTTACTTGCCTTCGGAAACGTTCGTAAACACATGCTGTTTCAGGCAGTGTCACCGAGTCTGACTGAAGTAGCATGACAGCTATTACTGTCAGTCTCAGTGAGATAGACTGAAACAGCATGACGTTGACGAACGTTTCCGAAGGCAAGTCATTTCTCACTACATCTGTACTTGTTTATGACTTTGAATATTCCTATCGAATAGCATTTTTATTTTCATGCTGATTATCGAAAATAAATACTTATGCCGAAAATTGATGGGTAGGTATAACAAATAACGTAGTTTCATAATCTTGTTGTTAAACGCTTGTAAAAGAATATCCTCATCATTCATAAACGTCTGGTAAGTGGTAACTGAGTATATTATTTGTCCCTTTCGATCTTATCATTATGTCTATAAGAGTGAAAGGGACAAACAATTACCGGCTTATTAAGTTAGGAAACGCTTATGCATAAGGGGCTAAGAAACAAATAATTTCCTTAAAAAGTGTTTCGTTAAGAAAAAAGGCAGTTTAATGCTACGAAGTTAGCATTAAATTCTAACTTTATAAAACGCGACCCAGATTTAAGTCCAGTCAAAAAGTCAACAATTCTTCGTTTTGTACCTACTATGCAAGAGTTGCATAGCATAATGATAATGATGTTCTGAAAGTTAAATTAGGATCTATGATAGTTTTCTCAAAATAAAAAATTATATGGAATGGAATTAAAAAAGAGCACTTTGCCGGCTTAGGCCTTATAGATTTGTATTAAATGCCATTAACAACCTCTTGTCCTAGTCGCACCGGAAACGTCATACTTCGCAGCCTGTGTTATAAGGAACATAACAATGCATTATTTTTTTCATAACATTTATTTTAAGAGGGCGCATACACCCAAATTGCACCTCAGAGATTGCATTTTAAGATGTCTTAAACATGAAAATATGCCACAATATCATACATACAGAAACTACATCATATTTGCAAGGGCCGGTAGGGAACAAATCCGCAAAGGATTGAAGTTCGCTCGATAGAAATCGACCACGAAAACATGTCTAATTTTCGGGGAGATTTTATTTCCTGACGTTACTTTGCATGCTATAATAGTAATAATTTAGTATTTTGTAGCTTATACTAATGCCGAGGGCTGATAGGCGTAACTTTTTTTATAGGTTGTCATGTTTAAGAGATAGAGAGGTAAGAAGCATTTGGCGTATAGACCCTTTTTATTTCGCGCGCTGTGTTCTCTCCCGTCGCGCATTTCGCGCGATTTGCTATATATCTTCTATTTCCATCCGTGGGCGCGGCCAGTCGCGATCACTCCGCTGAGACGAGAGGACTATGCTCGACGAGCTCATGACAGTAAAATGAATTTAATTAACTCTTTGAAGGTCTGTTTCACATTCAAACCGAAGTTTTGAACCATTGGGTAATATGACTAATAAATAAAACTTGATTCAACAAGTTTTTCATTCATCATTAATGAAAAACATTATCTTATCAGATTTTAAAGTGGAAACGAGGGACATACAATGCAGTATAAGCAAAAATAGCCGATGATTTTTTTTGGATCGCGTAGGTTTGTATACAAATAATAGGTATTTCGTATGTAAGTCGCGAGATTCAAATTTTCAATCGAAAACGAGGAAGATCGACCATTCGCGTCTACTTCAAAAATAACAGATTTCCTTGACCAAAAAATGTTTAGCATGTGGAATACAGGGTGGAAATTATTTTTGGGTCAGTGAGGGCAGCTACGAGATCCGGAGTAGCTACGCGAAAATGGTCTTGGAAGACCTTCCCTTTATTTTAACTTAATGAAGTACATTGTGCATCAAGGGAGGTAAGTAGGGAATTAGCAACGAGAGTTTTAGAAGCCCGACGCCGTTAGGCGGAGGGCTTTTATGACTCGAGTTAGTATTCCGCTTACCGACCGTGATGCATACAATGTTTTTCATCACACTTGTCGACAAAAAAATAAGTTTCAAGCATGGATATAGAATATGGATATGGATTTGACAACGTAATAATAATAGCAAGAACGAAAGGGATGGTCTTATGAAACTTTTTACTAGCGGAAGTGAAAAGTAGCGATAATCGTCCGTCCTTATCACTGTGCCACTATTTTTTGTGTGTGTGTATGTTAGATGCTAAGTCTAAGTGCCACACAACAAGTATCTTCTTAGTAGTCTGTGACTATGTCTATCCCTCTTAGTGGCACACTATGTGCGGCGTGCGGCCCCTCGGTTTCAAGACATAATATTATTGAATGACGTACTAACATTTCTATTACTCCCTAGGGAATTTCACTTTTCTATTACTCCCGCTACGCACGCAAGCATTGGCACGCTTAGATAACAAGTGTGATGAAAAACAGATTTACTTTTATCATGTCCTTTTTGGCTACGACGGAAAAAATCGGAAAAATGCATAAATGTAGGATATACGCTGCGTGATTAGCGCTGAATGGGTTATATGGATTTGACAACGTTATATAATAGCAAGAACGAAAGGGATGGTCTTATGAAACTTTTTACTAGTGGAAGTGAAAAGGAACGATAATCGTCCGTCCTTATCACTGTGCCACTATTTTTTGTGTGTGTGTGCATTAGATGCTAAATGTAAGTGCCAGACAAATGCGTTGAATACGTCACTAAGTGCCACACACACAAATATCTTCTTTGTAGTAAGTGACTATGTCTATCCCTCTTAGTGGCACACTATGTGCGGCCCCTCGGAAAAATGAGAATTAGTCCGTCATACTTATTTATACTAGCAACATTGTTCAGACTTTTTCCACAAATGGTACAATTTATTTTTATTTAACGGGCAACTCTATTCATTTGATTGATAAAAAATTGATAGATTTCTGTTTTCTGTTGTGAGTGGGCGTACGGAAGGCGCATTTATTTCGAGTTAATTTAAGATTCTCATAAAAACAATGAAATGGTTTCTTATAGGAAAAAATAAAAATTTTATAGGCAAATTAAGTAATGTAAGCGAAAATGACAAGAGTTCAATGTGAATAAATAAAAATGATTTATAATCAGACCAAGAATATCAGACGTTTTGTTTCTTTATAGAAAACAATGAAGTGATAATTATAATTATGTGTCTCTTGTATAATATAATAACTTAAATTTGTGGAATAATCGGTGTCAGAAAGATGAATCTGATGCGTAAATTACGTGGTGCGGCGGGCTCAACGTCTTCGGAGCCCGCGGAGTCAGCCAGCGCGTCTTCACATCTTCAGCTGGGCCTCATGCACCTCAAGAAGCTGTTTGCAGAATACACCCACCCTGCGCAGCCTCTTACAGATGCTGAAAAAGATGATAAACTGTACAATATGCTACCTCTATTTTGCAAGGTAAAAATACAACTTGTTACAAAACTTAATATTCTACCATTATTTATTTAATGAAAACCATCTCCAAAAATCATAAATATGTAACTTGGTTTAAATATTCAGGTTTTTGGAAGCAGCCCCTCCAGTGAGATGAATGAAAAGTTTTGGGACATTTTATCATTCTGCCAGCAAGTATCCAAACTAATGGTATCAGAGATTCGGAAAAGAGCTAGCAACCAAAGTACAGAAGCAGCAAGTTGTGCTATTGCAAAGTTCCTAGAAATTGAGAATTCTGAGGAATCTAGCAATGGTTGGATGTTGTTATCTACTTTAAATCTTCTAGCAGCTGGAGATCAATCATTGATACAGGTTATTTAACATTGTATTTACATTCAGATAGTATTTCAATTTTTTTTATTGATTTGAATAATATTCCTGATTGATCAAAATAATGAAGATTTTCCTATTTATATTTTTAGGTCATGACTACAGCTGCTATTCCATCAACATTAGTTAAATGTTTATACCTATTTTTTGATCTTCCGGAAATACCTGAATCAGAGGCTGATATCCAGGATGGTGTTAGTGATTTCACACCAAGAGAAAGAAGAATTCTGTTGCAAAAAATATTTGTTCAGGTAAGAAAATATGACTCTTAATGTTTTTATCAATGCAGGTCTTTCATCTTTGAATATAAGGTGTGGACTATTTCATGTAACAGAAATGTACATTGACATATATTTTCCTTACGCTGTCCTTACATGTTAATAAAAACATGTAAAAATCTTCATATTATACTGTGAAAATCTGCTGACTTAGCAATTACTCAACTTTTACCATTTTTTTAAGGAAAATGTACCTAATATTTAAAATAATTATCAACATATAAATCTTTATCAGGTTCTTGTACGACTATGTAGTCATCCCTTCCCATGTGAAGAGTTGGCGAGGAAAGATGATCTCAGCTTACTTTTCTCTGCAATAACCTCCTGGTGTGCCCCTCACAATATAATGTGGCGGAAATCTGCTGCAGAAGTACTGATGACACTGTCAAGGCATGGATTAACTCAATCTGTTGTTCAATATATACATAGTAAGTATTTTTGATGTATACATAGTAAGATGTTAGGTCTAATTGAGACAGAATCATGAATTTGTATGTTGCCATGAAAATATGAAGGCAATAGATTTTGCGCTAAGTTTGTAAGTTAGGAGACATTTATAAATGAAGGGGCAAGAATTAGGTTTTAGTAACTGCATTGTGGTTTCAATATCAAGAAGAATGTTTGCTTAATATGTTGTTTTAAACTATGTTCTAAATCTTACTTAATATCAAAAATGTATAAGAAGCTAACATGAATGGGTATAACAAATGCTATCATATGATTGTGAGGAGATAAAATGTGGGTTTATGGTTCATGTGGTCACAGCTGGCATGTGTGTATGTGAATCATTATTCTCAGAAAATAACTGCCACTGTTACAGGCACAGTCATTATGTCAATGAACACATTCGTCCCCATTAAAAAAAGATTAGCATTATGATTTTGATAAAGAAAATTTATTCGTAAATACATATTTGTTTCTTTTACAGATAAAGGTTGTGTAGCACTATGTATAGAAAATATGCAGAAAATACCAGAGCTAACTCCATTGGAGGTAATTAAATAAATATTACAGTTATATCTAAAAATATGAATACATTTCAGAACATTTTTGTTCATGATACTTGTATCATAGTTACCCGTGGACCATAACTATGATTTTTTTTGGTGCAGACCATACAATGCCATTGGGCGTGGATTTTACCTTTGTCACTGTTTACATTAATGGTTAAGGCAAAACAATCATGACAAAGGAACTATATTGTTGTAATAAATACACAAAGATCAAAGTGATGCCCTCACTGTGATTCAAACCCGGGATTTCAAGCTTTGCAAACAGGGTCACTACATTATGGGCTACACAGGCTATTGTATTAATAATTTTATTCAAATATTATATTTTCAAGGATCAGACAAATGTTTTCAAAATGACAGATGTTTGTCCGATCCTTGTATATTATTATGTATGTACATTTCATTTCAACATTATGCTCAATTTTTTTCTTTCATTTTATTCCTAACATATTAACTTGATTCTGCATATTCTTCCTGCCTCTTTTATAGATAATAATAATAAATGTCTCTCTGAGATTAAATACTTTTTGCTATTACAGGTGGTTGAAATGTTTGTGGCAGTATTTTGTTTCCTCAAGGATTCAAGTGAAGTTAGTCAATTATTATTGGACGATTTTCGTTCATGTCAAGGATATTTATTCCTGTCGGAGTTCCTTCTCAAGTAAGTAAAAGTATTTACTTAGTTGAGATGTGTAAATTAGTGCATGTGCACGTGTATTTAGATCTAATTTGTTTTGTATCACAAATCACAATGTTTTTGTTCTGTTTCTTTGAGTTATTTTTTTTAATCACAGGCATGAGAGAGATGGGGTACCCGATTATTTGACGTCAGGGTAAGCATCATTCACTGTTTAACTACGTGAAATTAATTTATATTATTTAATGAGTATCCACTGTAGCTTTTCCATTTCTCAGTGTCAATCATCACCATTTTTAGGATATGCTTTTAATTTAGTATAAGTAACAAACTCGAGTCACTCGCCTCTATTTGCCCACTAATTTGTTGAATGCACGGTATAATGTAATACTCGGGCTTAGAATAAATGGACGTAGTTTAGCGAAAAGGATCCAACCTCAAAAAATTGTTATTGAAACGAATGACTTTTCGTTTTTGACAGAAGGTTGAAGTTTTATTGACACATTTTTGTGGGTTGAATCCTTTTCCCTAAACTACGTCCAAATTCAGTATGAATATTCTTTACAACATTATTTATTAAATAATCGGTACATTCCCCGTATAAAGTGTTCTCAGAAAATGGTAAACTACGTTAAGTTTCATTATTGGGAGTATTAAAGATTCCCTTTTTTTAAATTTGATTCATTTTCAAATTTGAATCCTTAGAGCGCAGCTGTTTTTAACAGTTATATTGTTATGGCACTATAGTTGCCGATTTTTAAGAATGAACATTTGATAGTAGACATATATTCTTACTATCGGAAAAATTGTGAGTCTTACCGTCATATAAATAAGGTTTAATCTATAACTGTCAAAAGTTCAGAAATCGGCAACTATATATCTTTCCAGTTAATAGGTATCTTCTTGTTCTTTGTAGTTAGTTACTATGATAACTAACTGACTAAATATTTAAGTGTTTATACACTCTAGTATTGCATCATCCATATTACATTACTTAATATGTATTGTAATGCTATGCAAACAGATGCTCACATCCATAGTACTAAATATGATGTGTTACTGATAATGCTGCAAACAGTTATATTGATATTGAATTATATTACTATGGTTAACATATAAATGAAATCCATCATTGTACACTTTCTGTGCCTTGTTGTGAAAAGTCCATAGGTACCTATTTACTAGCACATTAATATCCTAGGTAGGTAATTTCATATTGCGATAGCTTGTTAATGCTTCGGTGTAATTATTGAATGGGGTGATGAATAGGGCAAAATGACACGCCAGGTTGACCGAGTAACAAGAATATTCCTTTAATAGCTTAACCTTTTGACCGCCGTAGTCTGATAGTAATAAATATATGTCAGACAATCCACCAGCTTACTTCGCCGGAATCTGATAAATAATACAAAGGTCTGATTTGGTTTGGTTAAAAAATCGTTCTGTTCAAATGCAAAGTCTGATCCGTATGGTATAATTTTGTATTGGTGGCGAAACAGCAACGCTGTGTAAAAAAATACACTGCGGTTAAAAGATTGTACCTATTATTTATCCTTTATTATCTGACTCCTATGCCAGTGACACATATACGTGGTCAAAGTAATCTCATTCTTATGCCACTAGCATAAATCTAGTTTTTACTCCTATGCCTGTGGCATAGAAAGACGAACTTTTTTGACACAAGTGCTGTGTCGCCGGCATCACAATCATTTAGGTCATACGTGCGTGTTACTGGCATAGGAGTTCTATCAGATAATTTCGATCGCCATAGTATTAGTATTTAGTGAAACAGAACCGGAGGCGAACGTGTTAAATAAAATGTGTAACTAATAGGTTAGAAGAGGAGCGTGTGAGTGGGTCAGAGGCACGCGCCGCACTGCGAAACCTCGTACTGATGATATCCTCGCTGTGCGCGTGCGGCTTCTCGGAGCTGCGGCCGACGCGAGCCAACACCGAGCTGTTCCAGCTGCAGGGCTTCGTGCTGCCGCAGCCCACCACGCCGGGCCAGGCTGTCAGGAACGTGCAGGCCTTCCAGGTATTGTCTTGGCGCGATATGTAACTCACGAAATAAGTGTTACGTAGTAGGACTAGTGATGTGACGTGACCTCTAGCTTATACAACAGTAATATGGTGAAGGTTGCGAAATGGCAAGTTATTCCATAGGAAATTGACTGGCACATTTCTAAATAGGACTTATCTATTTTTCAGATTTCAGGTTTAGTTAAATTAGTTTTCACATATATAAATTAGTTGGCCCGGCCTCTCGCATTGTGGATGTATAAGAGGAGCTACAGTCTCACTGTTAGGTCCACCTGCACAATGTAGGGTTAACTTGTTAATTCCATACATTTATGACACGTCTAACCCGTTACCTACCTATTCTTAGATTGTGTTGTGTTTCCTTGTTATTCTAATTTAACTGTACTACTTTGAACAATATTTTTTCTCATGATGAACTTGGAAGCCCTCTGAGGCATAGGGTATAGTGACGCCGGATTCAGATAGATTTTATCGACCGCCGCGCTGCAATGCGCAGCATCCTTTAATCATTATTGTCAACGTGCATTAAATATCCTTCATAATCATAATATTTATTAATTTCAGGTCCTGCAATCGGTTTTTATAAAGTCAAACTCTGCTGCTCTGTGCTGCACGATCCTGGATGCCATATCCAGTGTATACCACGCGGACAACGCAAACTATTTCATATTAGAGAACCAAAACACATTAAGTCAATTTTCTGAAAGAATTTACTTGAAGAATGCTGAAATTCAAGAAAAGTTCTTTGAACTTTTGGAATTTATTGTTTTCCAGTTAAATTTCGTTCCATGTAAGGAATTGATATCGCTATCTTTACTGTTGAAAGCGAATAAATCGAGAAGCTGTAGCATATTGTGTATGAAAACGCTACTAAACATCTTGAAGTAAGTATTTTTTATTACTTGTTCATAATATTTACTTTGATGTTTACATCCTCGATAACAATTTTCACACTTACTCGTTGTTTGCAGGCATAATATGATATTTAAAGATGTCTATAGGGAAGTAGGCATGTTAGAAGTGTTTGTTACATGCCTCTCTCGTTATGCTGTATTTTTGAAAGATAAGCAGATAGCCGAAGAGGAGAAACTAAAGAAAGAAACAGACCCTGTTTCTAGCGAGCCCATTGCTCCAGAAAGGAGGAAACGGCTGTCTATAAGGCAGGACTCGCTGATTAAAGATCCTAATATTGATATAGAAGAGGAAGAATTGGGTACTTTGGTTATGGAAGGGTTGACGGCGTTATTGAATGGGAACACGAACAATTGTAATGTATTTAGGGACTGCGGTGGTGCGAAATGTGTCCATGGTATGGTCGTTCATGAATCTTGTAGGAGTAAGGCTTTGGGTAAGTTTATTAAAAACATACAACTAGCAAAATTAAACTCAAATTGCCTTATCAAGCAAATTTTTTAGTCTTACAGTATTTGTAGGAATATCCTCTTTTGAGTATTCGATAATGTGTTCTCTGTAACAGGGGTCATACGAGAACTGATAGTGAGCGGGTCAGGCGAAGAAGACATGTCGGCGTTGCTCTGTGGCATGCATGCTGCCCCCAACGACGCGTTACGTCTCAAATTGCATATCTTAAAGGCCTTGTTGGCATGTCTCAGGGATTCTCACAGGACTAGGACGATATTTAGAAAGGTAACCTACAGGACGAACGTGGCGCCGCATATACTTTGTTCTATCTATAGGTGATTTTACATGTACAGTCAAGTGCAAAAATAAGTATCGAAAGAATTCGTTCATAAATATGTTACGACGTTCTTATTACACAGAATTAGAGTGCACTGGGACATATTTTTGAACGTTTTTGTATACCCCTTATTTTGTCTTCGACTGTACGGATATTGCATCAAATTCTGGGTAAATGGTGCTTCTTGACTAATTATATACAAAACAAAGAGAATAGAATGATCTCGTGTAACCCATCAGCTATGGTTTGATTTTTTAGGTCAGCGGCTTTGTGTATGTGACGAGCGTTTTGGCGTCACTCGAAGGCAAGCTGCGAGAGGATATTATCATGGACCGAGATATGCTACAGTTGATACATATCGTATTCTATACAGTGAGCACGGCAATGCGTTTTGAGCCGGCGAACGCGAAATTTTTCCATCACGAAGTAAGTGACTGTTTAACTGTATACTAAATTTCTATAAACCTCGGTTATTCTATTTCTCTGTTAGGCGCTGTAAAGGTGCCTATGTCATGCCATGTAACTTTTTACAGAGTACTCTGATTTTGATAACGATTTTATCTCCTGTAGACTGTATAACAACAATCGAAGGAAAACACACTTGTATAAGAATATGTGTTACTTTAAGCGATAAAAAAACACGAAAGATACATGTATTTTTCAAAGGCCCCTGTATTTTTCAACAAAATACAGTATCTTTCGTTACGAATCTTCGATTGGATGGGATCTTCGTTCGCATCTTTCAGTTTTTTATGTGTAAAATACATTATATCGTATTTATCTACATCCATATCATAAGTTGTCTACAATATGTTTAGCGGCGGTAAGCAAATAGCCTACATTAAGAAATCTGTATCTGTGGGTGTATCATAATTTTTACTTTACGATATCGGCAACCGATATCTTAATCACAATTAAATTTCGAACATTCTGTTAAAAAGAAAAAAACACACTTTAATTTCGATCATCGAATTAATCGATTTGTAATTTCATTCACATTAAAATTCATATTCCATACATTCTTCTAAATCTCGAATACTGAGAATCGATTTGAGAATCGATATCGACTCAAGACCTTACCTGGCATGAAGAAAAAAAAACTAATGTCAGTTCAGTCATTTGTTTTGTTTGAATTGTTTTAAACATCCAACTTTTTTGGACTGTTGACTTGAAGGTTAAATATTATCGAGTTCGTTGTGAAATATTTACACTGAAAAATTATTTATGACGACGAAGACAGTGATGTTGAAATGTGTGAAACACCACCAGAAATCCGGGACGCCGCTACAACCGTGACCAATAATTTGCTGCCACAAAATAAACATATTGTAGAAAACTTATTATATGAATGTAGATAAAGTTATGTATGCAACTGTTCATAATTAAGCATTAAAACACTCGTGTTATCCTATTATGAAACTCGCCTTCGGCTCGTTTCATAAAACAACACTCGTGTATTAATGCCTCTCATTATGAACCAGTCACATAAAATACTATTTCCGCTTTATTATATTATAGGTCTATTATCAGTTAGCTAAAGAGGTTGAAATTGTCAATTATGACCAAATACTTAAAAATTTAAATCATTAATCTATGGTCTATGTGACGTGAACGTAAAGAGCGAGCGTAAAGTTTTTTTCGAAATTTACATGTAGGTAATTTATAAGAAAGATTCGGAACTTTCGAAAGAAACAACATGAATCTTTCGCAATTTTCATCGCTAGTTACTTCATGCCTTATTTTTTGCAGGTTTGTATGACAACCCTTACCGACACTATCCGACTACTAGGTTGTTTCACGGAAGACACCGAACTTATGAACGACGTTGAAGCCGGTGACACAGATCTTTACGAAGTGTTCCACGAAATATTTACTGGGAATATATTGGATATGACGTAAGTTTTATTAGACCTTGCTTTATTTTTCGCTAATCCTTTCTAATTCCGGGGTTACTTTAGGTTCGAGTTCAATGTCTCAGAGCCAAACGAATGCTTAGCCCCAAGATGGAACTAAATTTTCCGAGTTAGTATGTTCTGTATTTCAGTATAGCATAATTAGCATACTTATCGTGCACCCGTTGGTAAGACGCCTAGTGTTATTAGTTATATCATCTCGTAAAATAAATACATTGATCAAATATGTCTAATTGATTACAGATTCCCTGAAAGTGTCCCTGTAGTGTTTATCCACGCTTGCATCGTACTAAGGCTTTTGTATGACGTCGCACTTGATTCATTCGACAAACCTACATTTTGCGGTTCGCTCAACGTGAAATCGCCTAGTCTCACGAGACAAAGTTCAGCTATCAATGAGGTTAGTGTCCATTGAACCATGAATTCAAATGTACCGACAGGTTTAAATATATTGTTTAAATTCATTTTCATCACACTTGGTGTCTAAGCGCGCCATTGCTTGCGCGCGTAGCGGGAGAGTAATAGAAAAGTGATATTCCCTAGGGAGTAATAGAAATGTCAGTACGTCATTTAATAATATTATGTCTTAAACCTTATTTTTTTGTCGGCAAGTGTGATGAAAAACATTGTGCATCAAGGGAGGTAAGTACGGAATTACTAACGAGAGTGTTAGAAGCCCGACGCCGTTAGACGGAAGGCTTTTATGACTCGAGTTAGTATTCCGCTTACCTACCCTGATGTACTGGTGACATGTGGTGGTGATGTACTATTCCGTGTCTTATTGATATAATGGGATAGGAATGTACTTTGTAATTTTTTTTGTCGTTATGGAAGTGCCGATTTCAAGACTAGTACTAACTATGGTTCTCAAACATTTAGAGTATTTCTCACCCTCGCGTATGAATACATGAGGGTTTTCGATATTTTTTTGCCACCAGGCGGCGCTACGTAGGCATGAGGCCCAAACAGCTGTCAGATTCATACTATTCATTGATACTGAACATACAATATCAAAATTCTATTATTGTATGTGGAATTTTATTTTGTAATGGATTGTAATTGTAATGGATATTGATTTTGTAATGGATTAAGACTAGAAAACAGTCGCCGAACTGAAGAATGAGCTTAAAAACAGGGACGCAAACCAGTCTTAAAGAAAATTACTAGAACCTTGTTCATTTCATATGAATTGACTTGGAACTGATTCTATGTTTATTCTAGAAAGCTATATTCCTAAATTAATGGTTTTCAGAATAAATAAAAACCAAAATATGTGTATAAAATTAAACTCGCGGAATTATTCTGACAGATTGTTGGACTTTACGCCACAGTGCTGCCATTTCACTGCCCCATAGTGGCAGAAAAAGTATCAAAAACCCTCATTGGATTAGTAGTATAAAAATATCAAAACGGCGGTCACTTTTCCAGATTTTATTCAGTTATTATTTTCAGTAGTAGTTACAGTATTAAATAATAACTGAATAAAATCTGATAATAATAACCTATAAAGGTCAGTTATTTAAACCAGTTTTACACTTGTAGTCGAAGCCAGCAGGGCGCACGGCGCCACTAAACCTGTCAACGAATTGTTCGTCGGGCGAAGCGTGGGTGGTGCACTCAGGGGTGGTGATTGTTCTGGCGCGGCTTCTGCCGGCATTGCCCCGTCCCGAGCACCACGAGGCGCACGCGCGTGCCCTACGGGATTACCTCGCGCATGTGCTCAAGAGCCTCGTGCGAAGGTATGTACCTACTTGGAGAATAATCTAGCGAAACCGGTTAAAGTCTCTCTCAAAACCTAGAAAAGCGTTTTCATTTAGAGCGTCCCTTTTTGCTCTTGCTGCGTCTTCTACTTATTGGAGCTGGCCTTGAGATATCCCAAAGCATTGTGTGTTGACGTTTGTTGTATGACAGAGGAGCGCCGTGCCTTTGCAGTTTATATCATCAGCCTATGATAATCCACTGTTGGATGTAGTCCTCTCCAATTAACCATTAGGAGGTAAATGCCCATTATCGCCACGCTGGGCAAACGGATTGGCGATCGCGGTAATGTGTCCACTATGATGACGCTGCTGCCCATCATCAATCTTTTATCAAATAATGGTCAGTGTCACTTCAATCTCTTAGTCGACTCTTACGACACCCGCAGGAAGAGTTGAGGTGGTAACAAACGTATTCTTACTGCCGTCACCACACGGCTTTGTAGATTACTCATACGAGATCCTGAATCTACATCCCTTTATCGCTACCGCCATGAGCAAACGACACATTCTGCCCGCCTTCAAGTCTCTTCGCGAACTTCGCTTGTCAGACTAGCCTCTTATGCAGTTATCTTTTTGACCCACATACATACAAGGGATGGTTTTCCGTTGCAGCGAGCGCAATCAACAAGTAATGTGCGGTGCAGGGCTAGCAGGTGCGGTGTTGCGTGTGATGGGCGCCGCGCTGCGCGCAGAAAAGCACCCCCTTCACGCTCCCGCCATGTACATGCTAGAGCGGCTCGCTGCGCATGCATTGAGGCCAGCTGAACTCAGGTATCCCCATAACTGTATTAATAAGTCATAACAATATCTGTTACATAATATATTCAAATACGAACGTCTGATTACTCAAGCCCTAATAAATTACATTAAGTCCAAAGAATATGGGTCGAGTATACAGGGTGGAAAAAGATTTTGGGTCAGTGAGGGCAGCTATCAGATCCCGTGTAGCTACGTGAAAATGGTCTTAGAAGACCTTCCCGCGATTTTCAATTAAAGAAGATTAGCGTTTTCAGATTATGGAAAAAGTATACAGGGTGCGAGGAAATGGTCATTTTTGAGAAACTTTTTTTTTTATGCCAATCGATCCTGTTTCTGTTCAGGATCAAAAGCTTGTATGGGACCAAAAAATTTTTTTCGGCTAGAAAAGCCACAAATCGGTATTTAAAATACCCATACAAATTGTATGAAAATTAAAATTGTTTTTTCACGCTTAATTTTTTTATGCCAATCGATTCCATTCCTATCCAGTACCAATAGTTTCCTAGGGGTCAACTTACGGCAACGTAAAAAAAAAAACAAAAATAAAAAAAAAACTGTTTTCATACATTTACTATGGGAAGAAAGTGAAAATTAATTACATTATCTGTGACGCTAATTAATGTTGCTAATGATTTCATACAGTATTATTATTATCATTTAGCATAGGACGACTAATTATCGTGACAGATAAAGTAATTAAGGTTTCACTTTTTTTTCCATAGTAAAAGTATGAAAACAGTTTTCTTGAAAATTTGGATTTTTTGTACATTGCCATAAGTTGACCCGTAGGAAACTATTGGTACTGGGTAGGAATGGAATCGACAGGTATAAAAAAATAAAAGGGTGAAAAATAATTTTTAATTTTCATACAATTTGTATGAGAATTTAAAGTCTCGATTTGTGGCTTTTCTAGCCGAAAATTTTTTTTGGTCCCATACAAGCTTTTGATCCTGAACAGAAACAGGATCGATTGGCATCAAAAAAAAAGTTTCTCAAAAATGACAATTTCCTCGCACCCTGTATACTTTTTCCAAAATCTGAAAACGCTAATCTTCTTTAATTGAAAATCGCGGGAAGGTCTTCTAAGACCATTTTCGCGTAGCTACACGGGATCTGGTAGCTGCCCTCACTGACCCAAAATCTTTTTCCACCCTGTATATAGAAAATACTGTAAACACACTGATTTCAAATAGATTTTTAAAACGTTTAGAGGATAAATGGAATCCTATAAAAAATAACAAAATGTATTGGTATTTCCCTGATTTTTTCATCGAATCCAAAAAAAATGCAACTTTATCGTTCTATAACTCCCTGGATATAGAAATAGCAACTCATGATTAAAAAGCCCCTTTGTGCATATATTTTTGGCGGTGTTTTAAACACTAACATTTTGACTGCACCAATCTATGTATGGCGGACGGGACTGTATGGCGAATTCACAAGAATTACATTATAATCCGATGTTAAAAAGGATTCTACCTATCCTGTAAATATTTGAAAACTCTCTTTGAAATCAGCTTGTTTGCAGTATTTTCAATGAAACATACACCCACTCGTATTCTTCGACCGGGAGTGTAATTTGAATTTTATCCCGTTGCAGAGAGTTCCTGCGCATGGGTAATCCTCTAAATTGCGTGGCACCTGAGCCTGGACAGGTGTGCAAGCCCGGCGGGCCGGTGCCGCTAACACGTATCAAGACTCTTGTCTCCATGACCACTCCTAGAGATTACAGGTCAGTTTATTTTCAATACTTGAAGTGACAAAGCTTCCAAAGGACATCTCCTAAAAATGATTTCTGTTTCTTACTTCAACAGATCACAGAATTCCTGCACACTGCCACCGTTCGTGGAATTCGACATGTCAGCAGAAGGCTTTGGTTGCCTGTACTTGCCAAGTATAGCCCCTCAATCGGCAAACCTCAACGCTCTCGGCACGCAAGACAACGCTACCCTTGGCGGCATCGGTTCCGGTAATTGCCAAAAACTAGTTACTGTCTCTAGAATCTAAAGTTACCGAAACTTTATTTATCCATCTTTCTTACCAGGTGACCGAGTATTCCCGCCACAAACCGGACTTACGTACTCGACGTGGATATGCGTGGAGAAGTACTCAGATCCGCGATCCGATCCCCACTGCGTTCGTTTGTTGACTCTTGTGAGGAACATCAACAACAGTCGGGAGGACCATCTCGTGTGCTTGGCGGTTGTGCTCTCAGCGAGGGACAAGGCTATTATCATATCGACGCAAGAGACTATGGTGCCGCATAGTATGTACATTTCCTACTAAAATTTGCCACTCTTTTTCTGCTTAATAATGTAGCATACTTTTGCGTGATTTTTCAAGCGATGAGCGAAGCATGCTCCAAGTGTGAATATGGCAATTTTTAACCGACTACGCGACTTCAAAAAGGAGGAGGTTTACAATTCGTCGAAATCTTTTTTTTTTTTATGTATGTTCCCCGATTACTCGAAGACGCGTGGACCGATTTGAAAAATTCTTTTTTTGTTTGAAAGGGTATACCTTCTAGTTGGTCCCATTGTCACCGAATTCAGATCTGATGATGGGATCCTGGCGAAATCGAGGGAACTCTTCAAATGTTGTAGGCACACATGATATTTTTCATTTATTTTCGAAGACGAATCAAGTATTTGCGTCTAGTCATGAACGTTTTAAGTTGGTGATCTGATGATGGAAGGTACAACTCCTTGGCAATTAGGAGTTGGGGAATAATTCTTTAAGTATAACATATTTCGTGTATTTTGGAAGCTATTTGAGTATTTGCCTTTATGTGGTCATCCTTTCATGTTGGTGAGCTGATGATGAAAGGTACAACTCCTTAGAGATTAGGAGTTGGGGGACAATTTTTTAAATATAACATATTTCATGTATTTTGGAAGCTATTCGAGTATTTGCGTTTAGGTGGTCATCGTTTCATGTCGGTGAGCTGATGATGGAAGGTACAACTCCTTAGAGATTAGGAGTTGGGGGATAATTCTTGAAATATAACATAGTTCATGTATTTTGGAAGCTATTTGAGTATTTGCCTTTAGGTGGCCATAGTCTCATGTTGGTGAGCTGATGACGAAAGGTATAACTCCTTAACCATTAGGAGTTGGAGGATAATTCTTTGAATTTAACAACTGTCATACATTTTCGAGATCTATTCAAGTGTTTACTTAGTAGTTATGACATGTTGCTTAGCGGTTAGTGATACTTTAAATAATATAGGCATGCTAAGTCTGTTACCTATAACCTTTGAAATTATTCATACCTGCTGATGATACAATGTATATCTCCTTGATAATGGGATAATTCTTTGAATATTTAAGTTATCCAGTTCATATTTTAAACAGTTCAGGTTTTATGGCCTATTACAGTGCAGTACATTCTAATTATAAGTATTTAGAGCATACTAAATAACGATTTTACAATACTAAAAAGCAAAAAATAAAATATTTAAAAATAAAAATAAAACCGCCTTCAAAAATTAGCCCGAACTAAAAAGTAAAAAATAATTTTAGTTCCTACATCTTAGGATTTCCAACCCAAACCTGTAAACCTTTTGTCCTATTAATTGAAATAAAATATTATGGCTAGGTATCCTACAGATTTCTTAGAAGTCGGTGCCAAGCTAAATATGTTCACTTCGCGAGTATATGACTGTATTTGATAGAGCTTTGTAATTTACTGTCACTCCAGTTATGCTTTCATCAAAATGACTAAGGTAGATCATTTTGTTGATAAAAACATAATCGGAGTGACAGTAAGTTACAAAGCTCTATCTAATATATACCTATGGACACGTATTTGGCTTGGCACCGACTTCTAAGAAATCTGTAGGATACCTAGCCATAATATTTTATTTCAATTAATAGGACAAAAGGTTTAAAGGTTTGGGTTGGAGATCCTAAGATGTAGGAACTAAAATTAGTGTTTACTTTTTAGATCGGACTAATTTTTGAAGGCGGTTTTATTTTTATTTTAAAATATTTTTATTGATATTTTAGTACTGTATATTTTAAGCCTTTTGATCGCAACCAAGCGCGCAATGGAGCGTTCTCCATTACAGTAGTGTATTACGAATGTAGGGTCTATATTACTAGATTTTTCTATATTATTATTATTCCAGACGTTGGAGAATGGGAGCCTGAAGGTTCGGGCGAGTGCGGTGCACGCGTGTGGTGCCCAGATTTGCAACACGAGGGCCAGTGGCACCATCTGGTGCTGGTACTCAATCGAGCTGTGTTGAAGAATTCCTCTTTTTCGCTTTACTTGGACGGTGAGGACATTGTCATTGACGTTCGATTTCTGTGCCTGAGCCAGTAAGCTCGAATGGCAGTCGCACTACCTAGGGCTGATGTTTAACAGGGTCGTGTTAAAAAAAACTTCTCGCTCTAACTGGACGGGGCCGGGGATATAACGGATGGCGACATGTGTAATTAGAAATATGGTATGATAAATATGGTTCACCATGTTCTCAAACACGAGGGTCAGTAGCGCCTACTGTTGTGTCTGAGTTATAAAGAACCATCATAATGTCTGTCGTAATGGTTTACCTGGTTGGTGATATTTATTCGACCCTGTGCAATTTAAACTGTCGATTCGGCATCCATGATACATAAATGAATTATAGGTAGGGTTGTCATCTCGAAATTCGTACAACCAGAACAAAGACTAAAACCAGTCATTTGGAGTAAATCCCATTTTATCCCCGGACTATGTACACAATAATTTCAGTACCTAAATACTTAAATTCAATGAGTTGTTTCTTCACATGAAAAGTGTAATTTTTTTAATCTGAGATATCCCCCAGACGGCCTCGAAACTAGAACAAATCCGGGGAAAGCCTATCGGATGGCAGTCCTTATTGTAGGGATTAGACATTAATTGGATTTAGCAATTGTCTGATTGGGGTTTATACTCAGGTCAACACATGCACTCGGGTAAGCTGCACTACGTGAGCGCGAACCCGGGCGGCGGCGCGGCGACATTGTCCGGCGCTTCCAGCGTCTACTGCGTGTTGGGCACGCCGCCGCCGTGGCGCCGATACTCGCGCCTCGTGTGGCGCCAGGGGCCTGCGCTGCTGCTTGAGGACGTGAGTGACCTTGGCCAATGAGATTTACTTTTCTCAAGGCGCTTCTAGTCTTGCGTATTAACAGACCGAAGCTAGGCTGAGTGTGAATCTGGACGGCGCGGCGACATTGTCCGGCGCCTCCAGCGTTTACTGCGTGTTGGGCACGCCGCCGCCGTGGCGCCGATACTCGCGCCTCGTGTGGCGCCAGGGGCCTGCGCTGCTGCTTGAGGACGTGAGTAACCATGGCCAATGAGACTTACTTTTCTTAAGGCGCTTCTAGTCTTGCGTATAAACAGACCAAGCTTTATGAAGCTAGGCTGAGTGTGAATCTGGACGGCGCGGCGACATTGTCCGGCGCCTCCAGCGTTTACTGCGTGTTGGGCACGCCGCCGCCGTGGCGCCGATACTCGCGCCTCGTGTGGCGCCAGGGGCCTGCGCTGCTGCTTGAGGACGTGAGTAACCATGGCCAATGAGATTTACTTTTCTCAAGGCGCTTCTAGTCTTGCGTATAAACAGACCAGAAGCTTTTAGCTAGGCTGAGTGTGAATCTGGACGGCGCGACGACCTTGTCTGGCGCTTCCAGCGTTTACTGCGTGTTGGGCACGCCGCCGCCGTGGCGCCGATACTCGCGCCTCGTGTGGCGCCAGGGGCCTGCGCTGCTGCTTGAGGACGTGAGTAACCATGCCCAATGAGACTTACTTTTCTCAAGGCGCTTCTAGTCTTGCGTATAAACAGACCAGAAGCTTTTAGCTAGGCTGAGTGTGAATCTGGACGGCGCGACGACCTTGTCTGGCGCTTCCAGCGTTTACTGCGTGTTGGGCACGCCGCCGCCGTGGCGCCGATACTCGCGCCTCGTGTGGCGCCAGGGGCCTGCGCTGCTGCTTGAGGACGTGAGTAACCATGGCCAATGAGATTTACTTTTCTCAAGGCGCTTCTAGTCTTGCGTATAAACAGACCAGAAGCTTTATGAAGCTAGGCTGTGAATCTGGACGGCGCGGCGACATTGTCCGGAGCCTCCAGCGTTTACTCCGTGTTGGGCACGCCGCCGCCGTGGCGCCGATACTCGCGACTCGTGTGGCGTCAGGGGCCTGCATTGCTGCTTGAAGACGTGAGTAACCATGGCCAATGAGACTTACTTTTCCGAAGGCGCTTCTAGTCTTGCGTATAAACAGACCAGAAGCTTTATGAAGCTAGGCTGTGAATCTGGACGGCGCGGCGACATTGTCCGGCGCCTCCAGCGTTTACTGCGTGTTGGGCACGCCGCCGCCGTGGCGCCGATACTCGCGCCTCGTGTGGCGCCAGGGGCCTGCGCTGCTGCTTGAAGACGTGAGTAACCATGGCCAATGAGACTTACTTTTCTCAAGGCGCTTCTAGTCTTGCTTATAAACAGACCAGAAGCTTTATGAAGCTAGGCTGTGAATCTGGACGGCGCGGCGACCTTGTCCGGTGCCTCCAGCGTTTACTGCGTGTTGGGCACGCCGCCGCCGTGGCGCCGATACTCGCGACTCGTGTGGCGCCAGGGGCCTGCGCTGCTGCTTGAAGACGTGAGTAACCATGGCCAATGAGACTTACTTTTCTCAAGGCGCTTCTAGTCTTGCTTATAAACAGACCAGAAGCTTTATGAAGCTAGGCTGTGAATCTGGACGGCGCGGCGACCTTGTCCGGTGCCTCCAGCGTTTACTGCGTGTTGGGCACGCCGCCGCCGTGGCGCCGATACTCGCGACTCGTGTGGCGCCAGGGGCCTGCGCTGCTGCTTGAAGACGTGAGTAACCATGGCCAATGAGACTTACTTTTCTCAAGGCGCTTCTAGTCTTGCTTATAAACAGACCAGAAGCTTTATGAAGCTAGGCTGTGAATCTGGACGGCGCGGCGACCTTGTCCGGTGCCTCCAGCGTTTACTGCGTGTTGGGCACGCCGCCGCCGTGGCGCCGATACTCGCGCCTCGTGTGGCGCCAGGGGCCTGCGCTGCTGCTTGAGGACGTGAGTAACCATGGCCAATGAGATTTACTTTTCTCAAGGCGCTTCTAGTCTTGAATACAGATAAACCAGAACATTTATGTAGCTAGATGACTAAGGGCCTGTTACATAATCCCCGTCAAATAAAATTATCAAATGTATCACTATTCTTTTTCCCAGGCATATTTAAAAAAAGACAGCTAAAATTTATCTAACAGATACATTTTATTTGGTTATAGTAAAATTGGCCCTAAGTAAGCACGGGTGGCGACGATCCTATTCTCTAGTTAGCGTATTAAGCGTATAGAAATAACAAACAAAATTACTTAAATAGTGAAGTAGGGTGCCAAGTACCACAATAGGCTTATGAACTTTTGAATCTTGATGGCCTACCACGAACCAAGATCTACTTTTTGTCTCCCTTTGAGACAAAACGTCGATTGAGGGTGTGTTACGCATTTACAAGAGCGAGAGAGAGAGGAAACACGTCAATCGTGTTTCGCGGTAGACCCTCTGAATTGACAGTTGTATGATTCATTTAAATTTTATACATGTTTTATCTTACAGGTGTTACCTGCTCAAACAGTATCAGTGATATACCAACTGGGCCCCCACTACGTCGGCACGCTACAAGCGCCTTTGCCTCCTGGCCACAACCAAGAGCCACTGGCGCCCCTAGTGGCCGAAGAAAAGGTCGTATTCGGCATCAACGCCCGAGCTATGTCGCAACTCACCCTCGCCAAAATACGCAAAGTTTATAGCAAAAACGATAACAAAGCCATAGCGAAGCAGCTGGGCATGTCTTCCCATGAAAACGCGACGCCTATTAGGATATTACATAATTCTGCGGGACACCTCATGGGCCCAGCGCGGTGTTTAGGAGGAACCGTTGTTGGATATTTGGGCGTAAGAGTTTTCTGCCCGAAACCCGCCGCTATAATGGTAAGCTATTTAAAAAATATATCAAAAACGCACTTTTTGGAAATTATCAGTACTAATAATTCCATCTCTGTTGTAGATCGATACTGTCGGCGGTTGTTCAGTGTTACTGGGTTTAATCGCAATGGCCCAAGACGTTGAATGCCTCTATGCTGGTGTCAAAGCCCTAGTTTGCGTGGTGCGATCTAACAAAGCGGCCCAAGCAGAAATGGATCGACGGAAAGGATACCAAACTCTTGCTATGCTTTTGAAAAGAAAAAAGCAATTACTCAATTCCCACATACTGCATCTAATTTTTGGTCTTGTCGGTACCGTTGATAGCCAAAAAGAGACATCGTCTATACCGAATTTGACTGCTTTTCAGGTACGCAAACTCACCTAAGTTACTAGTTATTTTTATTTTCGTTAGAACAGCGGCTTCATGTTGTACGTTTTATTAGTTTTGCTTAACCTCGTTCCAGGATCTGATCTGCGAGTTGGATGTTTGGCTCGGGGCCCCAGGAGGCCTAATAAAGTCTCTACTGGAACATTTACTCGAACTCGCTACTGAAACCGCGCACAAAACACACAATTTACGCACAATGCGAGAACTACAGCTGGTCTCCAAACTTCTCTACATCATAAACGATGTGAAAATTGTCAGCACAAAAAACGTTCTCATACAATTGCTGGCCGCTTTACTAGGGGGGCAGCCTCGACCGAGCGATCTTTTATGCTTAGGCCAGTTTATGGCTTACACACTACCGTTGCCGTCTCAAACGGAGAAAGGTCTCAATCTGAAGGAAAGTGATTGCGAGAAAGAATGCGAAGGCGAACAGGTTATTCTACGTAATAAATGTTTCAATGTTTTACACGGTTTGTTGTTTACGCAACGAAATCTAGTCAATACGATCGTGTGTGAAGAGATCTCAAGAGTGCTTGGCATGGACTGGTTGCTGAGCTTTATGCAAGAAAACGTTCATCCTACAACTGTGTTGTGGGCACTTAGGATACTGGTTATTCTTTGCTCAGGACAAGGACAGCAGTCTGCTATAATGCAAAGGTAACTGTCACAATTACTGAATAACTTGTAATTATATCATTTTATTTGATTTATACGAAATCTGATTGTTCTAAGTTTACATTATTTTATTTTGCCAGATTTCGTGAAGGCGCCGGCAATGGTGGTTGGCTCCGCCATACTGAGGTTGTGGTAACGCCGCAACAAGCCGGCGTAGTGCTTTCGACGGCTGTTCATTCACATTCCCATTTACACATGCCATTACTCCTGACCTCCGGATTCGTCATGCTATCCTGGTAACTATTGCTTTGAACCTATATTATATAACCTAATCATCCTTAGTTGTCTTATTTAAGTATGTATACAGCAATCTCGGTATTATAGCAAACATGGCAGGTCTACCTGACTCAATGTTTTAGATATAATATAGGTATATTTTTATAGTTCGAGAAATATAAATTGAATGTTTATTTTTACTATAATATAGGTAGAAAGTTACCAATTTATATTTCACGAACTATACCATGGAATTGCTTTATTTTTAAGCAAGGCAATAGCAGTTTACGTCCTTGAACGTGCATTTTAAGATTAGAAACTTGTTGACTAGATAAGGCAACTGACGATGAACGGGATATATGTACATATTAGTTAAAGTGTAGTATGTAAAGTTGGAAAATGTTCAAAAAAGCAGGTGTACAGATAATTTTGGACGAGCCTTTACGTTTAAGTATAGTCATATCATCAGAATTTTTAAGCTAGACGAACATGAATATAGGATACAATAAGCCAAGTACTTACCTACTTATTTCAGGTTGCTTTTGTCCCACCTACAAATACCGGAGCTTTACTACCTATTATTCGGTTTAACACTCGGGCAGCCAATGCGCAACATTGGCTCGGACAAGACCGTGTCCGTGGAACGAGTGTGGGCGGCCGCGTGGGGAGCCGCCGCGCCGTCCCGACAGTCGTCCGCTGCCGTCGCGGCGAGAATCACGCTGTGCCCTGAGGCGGTGGTCATCCTTCTTGGAGCGGTCAGGTCGTTGATCCACGCCGACCCGGCTACGCTGCCGGAATGGCTGGCTGATCATCCTGTAGCGATTATTCAAGTGAGTGGACCAAATAGATATTGAGTCAGCAGAATTCTTCAACTTTAAAGATTTACAGTATCCCCATTTATTACCACCCATCTGACAGCAGTGGTAACAACTAATTTTTTATTCTCACCTTTTACCAGTGGGGACAACTGGGAATAAAAAATCCTGGTATTTATTTTTCCCAGTCTAACCACCAAATACCTCCAAATATTGTAGTGGTAATAAGTAAGAAAAATATTTCCAGTAGTTCCCACCAAGTGCTCTAGTGGTAACAGGCGGGAAAAAAATCCCAGTTGTTACCACTGGTGTGAGATGGGTGGTGACAGGTGGGAATAGGACATGATAAGAGGGAAATAAAGTTACATCAGCTAATAGCTAGATGGGCCGTTTATGACAGTTTTTTGTATGTATTTTTAGGTTCTGTTTTCATTGTATAACACACTCCCGGACTTTGTGACGATAATGATGACCGCAGAAGTATTAACAGCATTGGCATCGACACTCTT